>WKFP01014006.1:130626-229323 GCA_011057875.1 Pterocles orientalis | reverse complement strand
GTCCAGCATCCCCAAAGGAGTCCTTCCCTGGGAACCAGTGCTTTTGTTCCTTTCAGGCGCCAAAGCTTCTTTGACCAAGTGAATCAATCACTAGAGAAAGACAGCCTGGCCATCAAATCAGCTCTACATGTACAGAGATCACACAGTACCTCCAATGTGCAGGCTAGAAGATCCACAAATCTTCTAAATCTTCTAAAAGACAAAAGCATTACAGTAAGTATTTGGTCCAAACTAGATTTAGCTATTAGGATCAAGCAATTTGTTTATGTTATGTAAGAATATACTCTCCTTTGATCTCTTTCTCAAAGATTTTTACTGCAACAAAAATTATGCCTATGTGGAATAATCACTATGCATAAATAGAAACATAAGGTTTCCACTTGGGAATCTGTGTTGTATAGGAACAGGGCACTTCTGGTATTTTTACTCAGCACTTTTTTATAGAGTTTTTTATTTCAGATCTAATATTTTCTAAATAAACCTCTCAGCCAGCTCTAGTAGATAGCAAAAAAAAAAAAAAATCCCTCTTTTATAGATACTGAAAGCAAAAAAAGATAAAGTCTAGGTAGTCAACTGAATCCCATAGCAGAGAGCGCATGTCAAGGCAACTTCAAGTCTCCTAATCCTTAGGCCAGTCCTTTCCCTGCAGGAAAACACCATTTATTTACCTCCTACCTATAAAACACCTTTGCTTCTTTCTTTGATCTCTCCCTCTGTACGTCATTAAACAGAAACCATGCACAAGGTACAGTTTTTGCAAAGAATAGCAATACACTGAAGAACAAAGGTGTTTGCTGCCTCTAGGAAGCCATACAGATCAATGGGTTAAGAGAAATCAGTCAAAATGCTACATGAAACCAGTAGGGACATCATTTGAAAGTCCTGTAGTGTCTTCCAGCTTGTGGTATTAGAGGTGTCTTCAGGAAAGAACAGGAAGGAGACATTCTGTTTGCAGAGGAACAGCTAATAGTAGGAACATGCTAATTGCAGCTGGGAATCAGAGAAGGGAGAAGGCATTTGAGAGTGGAAAATATTTAGTGGAAGCTCTGTTCCAGCCCCAAACAGCTCTAGTGGTGTAAACTGGAATGCAGGCCTAAGTTTTGGTGATGTTTCCTTGCCCCCTCCCTCATGCAGGAACTGTGAGGAGTTAAAAATAACTAAATATTGCACTATGGCTGTGAAAAGAAGACCTGTAGGTGTTCTGCTCCTTCATCTCTTTACACAGCACAGTGCATTTGAAAATGAGAATGAGGAACACTGCCCAGCTACTTCAGAAGAAAACACAAAGGCTGCTTGACCGTGGGTAGAAATCTCAGACAGCAGGAAGTGAAGAGATAGCACACCTGCACAGAACTCCAGGAAGATTTTGTGTTTGGCCAGAGGAAGGCAGATATTTATCTTCCTAATAAAATCTGATAAGGAATTGGTAATATGATTTGTGGTCAGAAGTGACTGGGCAGTTTCAAGCATTGGCTCAACACTGGAACATCCAGCACACCACAGCCTATTGACCTATGAGGAACTATTAAAATAGGATTTTCAGGCACCCCGTTGTTGGTTAAGCCTAGTCTTTTGCACAGGTTTTAGCACTGTACTCTGTTTTCATGGATGGGAAGTGACGCTATAGTATTCATGAGCCAGTGTGGCTTCCAGAGTGCAGGAGTGACGTTGGAAGACTAAGCTATTCTGGTTTTGTAGGTTTACAGTTTGCATTAGAAAAATATACTGATGAAATTAAGGGTTTGATTTGTTGGTTTTTTTTCAATCAATCCTTAATGGTGCTCCTCAGGAGAGATGGAAAGAGATGGACTTCAACAGAGCCAAGATTGCACACAAAAGGTGGCAAGAGGAACAGAGGCAGCTGAAGAGGGAGCACCAGCAAGAAGCAGATGGCATTCAACGTCAGCTGCGCAGGGACAACCAGAGGTAATTCCTGGGAGCTAACTGGTTTTGCAGTAAATGTCAGAAGGCTGATAAGGTCTACTCCCTGGTGCTCTCATTCAGTCTCTGAACACCACACACTGTGCCTTATGCTAGTCTCTGCAGAGTGGTCATGCTGATTTACTAATGGCAATAAAACTGATGCTTGAGGTATGGGCTAGTGGGTACGCATGGACTCATCACCTTTAGCATTACCTCAAAGGGCAAATTCCCTCCAATCTCATCCTCTGACCCAAAGTCCTTTTGCCTCCCAAACCCCTGTTCCCTGGCCCTGGCCCCACAGTCCACTTAAGCTTAGCAGATCCTTGCCCTCATGGCCCACCTCCCGCCATCTCTTCTGTTGCCCCTTGGCTCCACCTCCAATACACATAGCCATCCAGATCAGTCCTACAGCCCTGTCCACACAATCCATTTCCTCGGTGCTTGCTCTTCAGGGCCAAGAACACATGGCTGCACCAGGTTATGTAGCCAGGTGAGCAGATGACTGCAGTTAATGGATATCAGACACCAGCTCATTAGGCATTTTTGACACCTCTTTCTAGGACACAGGTTTAACCTAACAAAGAGTCTTGGGATAGTAAGTGAGCACAGATTGCCAGAATATCTGCTTTGTGTCTTTTGCACTGTCTTTTATTGCTCTTTCTGAGAAATTTTGTTTTGGAAACAGGCATCGATTGCGTCAGAGAACATTGCAAGGGCTGGAGAAACAGCTGGAGCACAAAGACAGAGCTTTGCAGCATATGGAACTGCTCCAGGCTGCTGGGGCAGAGAGGAGCAGGAAGGAATCCTTCTTGCCAGAGGAGGAAAAGAGGAAGGCAAGTAAGAGGCTGCAGTTCTTAAAGACACAGAGTTTGCAGAGAGAGAAGTTGCAGGCAGAACGCAATGAAAGGAGCTTTGAACAAGAGAAAGAAAGGCTGGTAAGGGCAATTTTAGAAATTGTTTTCCTGTACCACCGTCCATAGATTATACCCATTCTGACTTATGCCAGTGATAATTGTGGATGAAATTCAGCATGAAAGCTGGCTGTACAATTATAAATGTCTTTATTTTTATGTAGGATTTTCTCAGGAGCAGAATGCAGTCAAGGCAGGAAATGTTGGAACAAGAATCATGGGAGCAGGACAGGCAACAAAAACAGCTCCAGGCTGCCAAAGGGAGAGTCTTCCAGAGCAGAGAGCATTCACTTCACAAGATGGAAAAAGAAGGCAAAAAAACTCTGTGACCTCCAGCAGTACCTCAGAGAACAGAATCTTTTGATGCTCCGGGTATCACTGCTAGAGTAAGGAAGCTGCAGAGTAGGTAAGCAGGCCCTCAGGCAGTTCACAGACCTGCTTTGGATCTTGTAGGTGTGAGTCAGCAGGCAGGAGCTCGGGTGTTTGCGTGCAGTTGTGACAAGTGGAATTATGATTCCTGGAGAAGTCTTTAATCTTTTCATTGCAGCCAGAGTGCATTTTCACTGCTCCATCCAGTACATGCCTTTCTTTCTGGAGTTACTATTCTAATCCACATCTGTCAAACTGTTATTCTGTCTTATGCATGTGCAGTGACCTGGCTGACAGAGCCAACTCTGCAACCAAGAGCTACCTTGGTATTTAATATGAAACACAGCCATAGTGCTAAGTTTCTGCCCCAAAGGCATCTGAAAGGGGATGGCTCTTTCCATACAACTGAGAAGTCTTAATACTCATAGTGCCGAGTATTGTAGTCTGAGGATGATGAAAGTGTCGTGGAGCAAGAGGACCCCAGAGCTGCAAAAGTGATTCAAAGGGCACAAGATCTAGAACTTGTCAGACGGGCATCAGGTTGTAGCTGCTTTCAAGATGCAAATGACAGAGAGCAATTAGTTAAATGAGGGCATGGGCCATATGATAGAGTAGGATGTGAAGAACAAGAATTAAGATCAGGAGAAACACCCTGGGAATGAGTTCCTCAAGTGAAGTGGTGGAAGCACAGGCACAGGTTATGTCCTGCTACTACAAGCCTGCAGGGAAATTAAACACAGACCTGTTAACATTAGATGAAATATGGGGAAGGAGAGCTGGACACTAGCTGGATGTTAAAAAAAACAAACCTGCAACAATGAATATGTCCATGCTAAAACACAATGTAAATTATCCACTGCAGTTTCTTTTATTAACAACTGATTCTTGCAAGTGTCCCATTGCACGTGAGTGGCAGAGATCCTAGTGAATAAGTCCCCATATGACACAGTTGTGCTACTTCCTGCCAAAACTGCTGTAGGCGGCAGGGCAGGGATCCAGTGACAGGAGAGTGCTTCAGAGAACCTGGTAAGACAACTTGGAACCCTCCAGCTTGGGCTTCAGGTAAGCACAGGTCTTCTACTTGTCAGGGCATATGTGCTGCTTGGCACATGTAGGCCACTCCCCTGGAGGAGGAATGACTTGTAGAAGCCCCAAATGCAAAAAAGAAAGATTTTATTTTTTGGTGACAAGCCACCCTTTCTAAGCATTGTGATAAGAAAAATGTCTGTTCTCTGAAATACCTGTCTTTGGAGAATCACCAAACTCAGTAGTGGGCTTGGGGGTCTGTTTTGCCTACAATCTCACTTTCAGGCTGGCAGTCTCCAAAAGCTGGTAATCTTATGTCAGAAAGATACTCTGATATCTCTGCAGGTAGGGTGCCTGGTCAGAATAAACTGATTTTTTGTTCACTATGAGTAAATGAGAACGCTACAAAGACAAATGAATTGGTAAATTGACAGTTAACAAATGGTGTCAGAATTCAAGGTAGCCAGTAGTGCTACAGGAGAAAGGTTCTCCATTCATTCTATAGGGTAAAACATAGTTACCACCTGGAGTCCGCAGTGCAACTTGCTCATGACTCCCCTGATTTTACAAGTGTATTACTGACTTTCCTTAGTGAAGCATGTGGTGTCAGCCACTCCTGGGGACAAGCAACCGGCTTCTCCCCTCCCCTGAAAGGAAACAGTAAGGGGTATCGAGAGACAGGTTCCTGCAACAGGAAAGGAGAGGTTTTTTTAATGCATTGTACTCAGTGGAGGTGCCTTCATTCACAAAGGGGAGGAGGAAGTTATGCTCGTCACATCCTGAAGTGCTGTGCCTCTGTCATCAGAGATACAAAATATAGCATCTGTGTCACAGAGAATGCTGTTACCAGCCTTGGGTAGCCAGCAATGTAACTGTTCTTTTCACGTGGGTAGTTAGGAGAATAGACATGGCACAGTTTATTTGCTGGAACATGCAGAGCTATATCAAAGGATGTTCTTATTTTTACACAAAATTATGCTAAAATATTTACAATATTAGAGATACCTTGTTTTAAGTGATACATAGAACCAAACTAGATGCAAAATTTAAATGTTGCTGCTTGACATTCTGTGTACAGAACATGCTATACGTTTTTTTGGCACATCACTCAGCAACAGTATAAGTATTATAAAAATTCACCCCTTTTACAGGAACACATTACCAGTGATAACAGCAGTTTCTAAAAAAAAAAAAAAAAATTTTAAGAAAGGGGGCACCTTTGAAATTATGACGAATCTTTTGAATGGCCAGCCGTTTCTTAGCAATAAGTCTCAGACTGTGTTCCTCCAGAGATAACAGAGGTTATGCCTTCAGCTTTCCCCAAAAAGACAGTTAAGCCCCTCATTCAGATGTTTACAAACTAATCTAAGGCCTTAATAGCTAAAAGAGGTATTTTTAACTTTAGGATCCATAACATGCATGAACCATCCTGAGACACTTGTTTGAAAAAAAAAGGAAAAAGGAAAGAAAATGAACCTATATATAAGGTGAAGGCTTTGACATTTTATTTGTTTAAATTAAGGCCTGAGAAAATTATAGCTTGCTGCCTCTACGGAAATTACACGTGAAGCATAATTTTGCATTTTAAACATGGAATTCCATAATTGGTTTGAGGTCTGTTTAGCTGCTGGAAAACACCTGCGTAACTGATGGGCTCAGCCCAGGCTGCACACACCACAGAGCACTGTGCCTGGCACCTCTACACCCCCCAGTGGGGTGGAATCACACTACTGAGGGAAGTAGGTGCTGGCAGCACATGGAGTAATTTACATTAATTTAATCTAAATAGAATTTAATTTAATTTTAATTTATTTAATTTAAATGTAAGCACATTACATTCTAATGTAAAATTTGGGGGCTGCTTGCTTTTCTTCTTTTTGGGTTCTCTTTTATGCAAAATCATGTATGAATTAGGACAACAGTATACCTAGTTATGAGTTTAAGTCTAATGACAGACTTAGAGAAAGAAGCCTAAAACTTAAAAGATACTAAACTCTATTTGTGCTTTTATCCTTAAGCATTTGGAAATGGAATATGTGATCATTAAAGGAAAGTACATGAAATATATTCTGCAGAATCTAAACTTATTTTTCAGGCTTCATTTATATATCATTAATCATCATTTTATAATCTCCATAAAAGAGCAGATTGTCTGCTTATGTACTTACTCTTCATTGCTTAACCATCTGAAAACAGACCACTGCAGACACTCCGTGCTGCTGCAATTTCACATACAGTATATATCTGGGAATATATTTAGTATTACAGTATTTCCAATCATTCATAGACTCTGCTTCTCACTATTAAAATACAGACAAAATAAATTTACTACTACTATTAGAATAACTGACTGTAAAAGCCATGTATTCTCTCTTTTGCTGGCTTTATTTAATTTTAAATATTCACAATGTGTTTGCCATCCATTAGGAAAATGCTTGGACTCCTAGTTTTACAGATGACTGCAAACAAAACCCAAGGATTTGCATATTAGTTAAGGTTTTGAGTTGACTAGGGTGAGACTAATGGAGCAGGGGAGGGTGGTAGAAAAAAAAAACTTTTTTTTAAAGGTTAAAAAAAAAGACAAGTACAAATACTCACAAAAGTTGTTTTTATTATGGAATTAACTTTTCTACCTAGACAAATATTTTATTTTGCTGTTTGTAATAAGCTATGGATGCCCCATCCCTGGAGGTGTTCAAGGCCAGGCTGGATGGGGCTTTGAGCAACCTGGGCTAGTGGGAGGTGTCCCTGCCTATGGCAGGGGGGTTGGAACTAGGTGATCTTTAAGGTCCCTTCCAACCCAAACCATTCTATGATTCTATAATCCAAACTCCTATAGGATAGTGCTAGAGTATGGGAGTTTGAAAATCAAATTGACTGGTCTGTTTTAACCATCCAAAATGACTAAGAACAGACCACTCCATGCAGGATCTCAGGACACTTCTACAATAAAAGCAGAAGTTAAAAGTACAAAAGACAAAAAGGTTTATTGGCTTTTTTCAGCCTGAATGAGTTGCTTAGGTGGGTGTTAAAACATCATTTCTCATACCACAGTGACAGATAAGTCAGTAAATTAACTTTAAAAATTTAACCTGATATATTTCAAAACAGCCTTTTTAAAGCCTTTTAGACAACTAAGACTGCTTTTCTCATCAGGCTGCAGTGACCTTATGCACCTAAACTACACGATCTGTCAGTTTAAAAACTACCAGAGCACACCAGCTAGTAGAACTGTGTAGTGGGTCAGAACTCTTCAACTGTGCAAAGTCTTCCTGGTTTCTGGAACAGACCTTCTAATCATCCCATGCCTGGTGTTTGGCTGAAACAACTGAAGGCAACATTAATGGAGAGTAACCACTGCATGGCATTTCCCCAAGATACATGCGACTTCTCACCTTCAGCTTGTTTCTCCGTCAGGTCACAGAAGGCATAGGTAACCAAGCACAGTGAGACAGCAGCAGCCACAAGAGTCTACTTGAGGACAGAAGCTGCAGTTTTGATGAGCAGTGGCTTAGCTGCCTCTAGGATGTCCAGTTCAGGGTCCAGTGAACGACCAAGACCTTCCAGAACCATGATGGCAAAGATGATGGAAGCAAAATTGCTCTCCAGCTTCACCTAGAACCACAAGAGGCGAAGTGGACTTAGACCTTACTTTCTTCTAAGTCCGTTCCATAGAGATACCAGCATAAGCTGATAGGGAAGAGGCTGGGGAAAACATATCCACACCCAAAACTATACTGCAACTCCATCACTTGGAGTTTCAGAACTCACTGAAATACAGCAGCAGGCCCAAAAATAAGGTGATGGTTTCAGTGCAAGTGTCCTAAGGGAACCTGAGAGCTATTGTTTTTCAGTTCCACAAAAGGGAATGGGATTTTTTTTTCTATACTGGAATAGCAGGAGTTGCTCACCATGGCTACTGTACTTATAAGCTGCAGCAGTACCCAACATACTTAAACACATGCAATTGTAAGGGGGAGCTCACCTGAACAGCCACGGAAGACCCCCAAGGATCACAGAGGAAACAATCCTCTGCTCTGCATGTGAACAGAGAACTATTCCCAAATCCCCTGCCAGGCACCGGGATTGTTTCAAGGCATACCAGAGCATTAAGAATCAATGGAGTTGGGAGGACTTCCTTTTTAAGGGCCTAAATTATATTTCAAGTTGTTAGAAACCAGCTTAATGAGGCTTAATGACAAAAAGCTCTAACTAAGGAATACTTAGGGCCAGGCTGGGCAGCCCGGTTGCTGACAACCTTCTCATCTCTTCTAGTTCAGGCCACCATAGTTCTATTGATTTTCGAGGTTGTTTGCAACCTTGGAAAGGTTGGAAGCTTATCCCCCAAATACTATCAGTTCTAAGAAGGAATCTCTTTTCTGTGAGCAACTCCTCACTTTTGATGCCTCTAACAGACCAGTAGAATGGCCTAGTGCTGTTACATAACCACACATCCAGAAAAAAGTCCAGGGAAGAAAGCATGCAATGATATACAAGTGGAACATACAATAGATTTCATCTTCTGCTTCTAAGGGACTATTAAAAAAGATAGGAAAAATTATGTTACAGCAACATTCCTTTTAGTAAATAATATCAACAATTAAATGCAGTATTAAGACAAAACCCAACACAACAGAAATTGATCTTGGTAGGGTGTGTATCAAGGCCTGAGACACAGTGTGTCTGCAACACTTTGATGCATCCCTGCAGTCCCCCCTCCTTGTCAGCCCTTCATGTTCCCAGTAGTTTTCCCTCCCCAAATGAACTTCCAAATATTGAAGGCAGACAGTGACAGGACCTCACCTTATGGGTCATCAGTAGTTTAAAGACATTGGAGAGGAGATCAGCCACCTGAAGCTGGAATACAAAAGGAGAAGTGAACAACTGATTAAAAAAACTGTGGTCAAGAAGACTGAGCCACCTGAGTGACAGGCTGGATTCTTCTAAGTGTTTGTCAGCATTTAGCTCTGGTGGCAAGACAAGATTATTGGTCTGACACCAGCCAACATCAAGCTATCATTGCCCCCCACCCTGCCCAGGATAAGCTCAGCTGTGACCCATGGTTCTGTTCACTTGCCAGCCTAGGAAGGCGGAGAAGGGCTGACCTCACAGCAGTACACAATATGCATTCATTTGCTCAATATGACCACACTACACTCTCTCAAGTGCCCCGGCTGGCTTTAGCTAACAGGATGAGAGCTGTAACAGCAGGCTCAGCAACTCCTCACAGGGAACTGCAGATGTTAGAGATTAAACAAAAAACAAAAACAAGCAATAAAAAAACCCCCAAAGACATGCTTTTTTTAATTAAAAGGAAATAAAGGATTGTATGGACTTCTGCTGCACCTGAGAGACTAAAAGTGCCCAGTGCTGGTTGATGGTGCCTATGAGATCAGAGCTGGCCTTTCCACATGGATCATTCTGAAAGCCAAGTTGCACTGAATTACAGGTAAGTAAGGGTGGGACATTGTGTACTTGCCTTTCCTAGGGCAATGGTGTTCCCCCGGATCTTGGTCAGTAGTTCTGCCATCTCGGCTTTGAATCGCTCAATATCCTGGCACTGGTTAGCACGGGCGTGATGAAGGATCAGTTCTGCCACTCTCTCCCCCTATGAAATTAGTTGAAAAGGATAATCAAAACTTTATTCCATTTGCAAACTGCACAGGAAGAGCGAGCCAATTCTACATCAACAGATGCTTGATGAGAAAGGTGGGGAGCCATACCCAAGCTTCACTTGTGAGAGGCTTTATAGTTCTTCTTGGAAGACGTGTCTGACAGCCATGTACAGAGCCAGAGGCCCCAGGTTTGGCAATGAGATGGTGTGGAAGTTTTTCACCTGTAGATCATGAACTACATCCAGCCTGAGCCATGAAGGACTTGCAATCAAATGTCTGTACTTTTTGCTTAGTAGTGAGAAGTAAGTCAGGCAGCCCTGGATGGGCCTGAATACACAGTTTAGCATTGACTCCTTGGTGTGCTTCAGCAGCTTAAACAGACCAAGTTAAAACACATCCCTTTATGAGCCATCGAACCCACAGGTGAGAAACAGCAACATGCAAGTATGAGCACAGATGCCTGTTCTCAGAATGAACAGGAGACATCAGCACTGGATTCTGTAATCCATCTGATAGTGTATTTTAAATAAGTGGGAAGGAGGATAAAGTAGTTCCCCTTATACAGAGGAGCCCGGTAAAGATCAGACCCCCTCCACCCCCACATGTTTTGCTTCCTCTTCTCTACAGATGCTGACACAACAGCAAAATCGAGAATGGCATACGGGCTTTCCAGCAGCAAAGCTGCAGAAGGAAATGTGTGTGGAAGACCAAGATGTTAATCCACTCCCTCCTCTTCTTTAGCAAAGTCTGGCAGATTCTGCAACAGTCTGAAATGTGAACAGCTCCCAGCCAGTCCTAACTTGCACCAGAAGCACTCCTAACCAGGGAGTTGCAGACAGTGCTTCCCATTTTAAAACCTTACATTTCCTGGGCCACTGAAATCACTCCACTCTAGCAGCCTCCTTGCTTTAGCTGAACATCTTATCCCTGGGTCTGGTATAGCTTCCACGCTAGGAAGTCTCCTCTCCCCTCTTAGGAAGGATTTTAAGGGGAAGTAGACAGAAAAGTATCACTTTGGCTATCAGGCTCTCCAGCTGTCTCCCCTTCCCAGCCTCAGCTCCACAGCCCCGTCACAGAGGCCTCACCTGTCCTTGGACCACAGCTGTGAAAACGGCTCGGAAGTTCTGCATGTCAGTGCTCTGCAGCTCCGCCACAATCCCCGCATCCAGCAGCACCAGGCAGAGCTGCCTGAGGGGTGGCTGCACTTCCACCACAAGTGTGTCACACAGGTCTACAATGGCTGTCTGCTCCTTGCAGCTCGTGCTGACGTGGGCCATGCCTTGAACCAGGATGTTCCCAGGATGCAGGTCAGCATGGACAAAGTTATCAACAAAGACCTAGAGGATAGGAAAGTTAATAGCAGCTCATTCCAACCAAACTTGCTCACACCACAACTCCCAAGCAAACAGCAGAGGTTAATTTGTGGTCTGTTCACTGTCATTACTAAAGTGCATCACCCTAGGCAGCAATGCAGCACATGGCTTCTGCTGGGGACCAGCTGTGCTGAAATGGCATGGCTGCTACTCACTCTAGGTGAGTCAGCAGAGCTGTGTGAAGCAATCCTGTTTGTCTCCTAGAGGTCAGGTAGGACAGCCAGGAGTCCCAGCAGGGAACAGTAGTACTCTCTGGCAATTAATCCTAAACTGGATGCACGCTGGTGAGCCTTGGCAAAGAGTAATGCAGTAAGAACAGCCTATTTGCCATCCAGTGGTATGGGTTATGGAGAACGGTTAAGTCTGTCTAGTCTGGGACATCAACCCACATTACAACTGCAAGAGGAAAAAAACTGTATGTAGCACTTCTCTGCCTCTGATAGTGATTAGCAGCAGAAAGCACTAGCAAGAGGGCAAGCACAAGGTTGTACTAAACCTGCTGGCAACCTGAGACTGCAGGACTTCCTGCCCTAAGGAGGGTATTTGATGGATTTGTCCAATTGCCATGTAAATAAAGAGAGCTGTGTGAAAAAGGGAGATTTTTTTGTGTGTTGCCTGGAAAAGTAACCTCTGATAATTTTAAGTCCTCATTGCTCTGAGAAACCATATACAATAGATCCATATTCACTCTCATGAACCCATGATTGCATGTATCTGTCATAAATTACTCTAATTTCTCTGCCCTTCAGAGTTATGAGTCCAAATTATTTCACCATACCTGTGTGGAAACCACTCCAAACCAGTAATCAACCTGTCTGCCTTCCTCTGCACCTTTTCTAGTTCTGTTACAGAACTTTTCTACTTCTGAAATGGATTGTCCTGGACAGCAAGGGACTAGAACTGCACAGAGTATTCAAGAAACAGGTATTTATTTTACTTACAGCCATTATGTTGTTTCTTTGCTCTTGAATTCTTTTCTACTCATAAAATTGGGGGGGTTTGCTTTACTCCTAACCATTGAATCTGATGTTAGCATAAAGCTTTTACAGCTCCACCACTGAGCAGTAAAAGCTGTTTCAGAGTCTGTCATACTACAAAGTCAGAACTCCAGGCCTCGCTATCGCCCTAGCATGATGCTGCAGTTATCAACTGAATTTCATCTGACACTTACTGCCCACGCACGCAGTACTGTGAAGTTCTTTTACAACTCCTCCTCAGTAGTTCTCATGGCTCCTTACGAGCCAGTTATGTCACCTCTCAACACCCCTTTCCAGATCATTTGTGATTATTTAAACCACAAAATAACGAATGTGACAGAAGCTGAATCATAAGCTGAATCTGGCCAGGTTTGTATTCTTTACTCCATATTTAGTTCTTCCTTAAAAAGGCGCTTTTGGGGGACAGGTCAATAAATGAAGAAACTAGATAGCAGTTTTCCTTGTGAGTTGCATTCATAGTCTCTGCATAGAGCAAATTTGCTAATTACATTGCACTTGATAGCACTTGGACAATATGTGAATATTCATTAAATGGATCAGTAGGTTTCCTAAGCAATGCACTGATCAAGTTGCACAGGAGACCCTGTGTGCAAGCAGATTGCCCTTCTGCAGTGCCAGAAGCTCCATGTCAAAGTCTACAGTAGGGCTGTATCTAGCCCAGACTTTACTCAGACCTCGTGTTACATTGCACATGAAGTACAGACCCTCCCTCTGCCAGCTCAGGAGCTGCACAGTGCCCTAGCAGCCCAAGTCCTGGGTTACCACAAGTTACCTGGCATCCATGGGCTGGCTCCAAAAGGCACAGCTCTGTCTTTGAGTCCACAGGGAGAAGGGTAGGAGACATGGGAAGCAAACATGTTCTCTCTTTAGGCATACTGTCTTATTACCCCAACTGAAAAGCTTCTGCAGGAAAACAACCTTCCCTCCAGCCTCAGCCAAGTGCCTACCATCTTTAGCAGCATGTCCATGCCCATCTTTGCCAGTTTTTGCCTCAGCTCTGTGGCAATCTCCGCATGCAGGTAGTGCGAAATAGGCTCACTCTCCTGAAATAAAGATGGAACTGGAGTTAAAAACACCGTGTCCCACCTGCAACCACACCTTTACCTAGGTGCCCAGAGCTGAGGGAAGGTGATGACAATACCCTAGAAAGGACCTGCTTGATAGAAGCAGTGAGGCTCCCTCCTCATTTGAGGGAGAACATGAGAGAAGCAAGGGTTTGTTCTTTGGAAAGAGGATGTAATATAGCCTGGGGCAGAAATACTCTTTCCAGGAGCACGTGCAGAAAAACTAAGGCTGAGAGTAGCTTTCTGTCCGTGACTCAAACATTCACAAGGGAAGTGAGGCAAGCATCAGAAAGTGTCAAATTGCTGAGCTCCTTGCTTTGACCCACCACACAGGAAAGCTGAAGCATGGTGCTGGTCTGCAAAGCACAGGCAAGCACATGGTGGCTGGACACACTGCTGGTCTGCTTGGTTTCAGGCCAAGTGTTCACTTCTATATGGAGCTGTCTGCCACCTGTCTTCTGGGATGTACTGTTTACAAACAAAAAGAGTGGAAGAGACACTAAGGAAGGACACAAATGTCTTTAAACAAGTAAGAGAAAAGCATCCTTCTGCCTCTGATCACTCCTTCTCAAAAAAACACCTCTTTGGCACGCTCTCCTAAGGACCTTCTAACTGCTACCACCATTCCCAGATCCTGCAATTCTTACCTCAAATGTTTCCACCAGAACCTCTGTTGTTACCAAAGGGTGAAGGGGAGTTGGGAACTTCACAAAATCAACATCTAGGAAATTTTGTCGGAAACGCTCCAGATTTCTGGCTTCATAGCGTAAGTCAATCTCAAGGAAGAAAAAGCAGATTGTAAGTTAGATGCAATTAGAATTAGATCTTGAGGATTCTGTGCAAGGATATGACTGTATGGTGCAATACTCAATACCAACAAAACCGGTCAGAAAGCCAGAAAGAAAACAAAACAGAGAGTGGTGCTTCTTAAATGCTTATAGCTTTCCTGGTGGAAGAGTAGAGTTAATGAATGGCCCACAACATAACACCTTTGAAATACAGGTTACTCTCACTATAGGCACAGTGTCTCAAAAAATACCAAGACTGCATTATTTTCAAGGGTGAGACAGATCCTGAACCAAAGCTTACTACCCAAATAGCAAGGCAGGCAGACAGGTTAGAACTGCAGCCCTGGCCTCACTTTACAAACAGGCAGCCATAGGAGGAAGAAATTTAACATAACACATACTAAATAATCCACTATTCAAATCCCTGGTCCCAGCTCTTCAGTGATACAGTGCCTTGACACACAGGCTTCTCTCCTGCCCACTGCTGCTGCTCAAGGCGGCAGGATAACCTTGCCTCACCTCCCTCATCTGGCAATGGGAAATATCCCAGGAATATTTCTTGTTCTTTCAGAGAGAAATGAAAGTACAACAGGCTGATCAGCTGCTCTCCTCATTCTCAGTCTCCAGGGCATACAGAAAAACCTCTGCTCAACTAAACTGGTAGTAATGACCTCGCATCACATCATAATACAGTCAATGGTTTATAACATGGATTTGCTGTGTAGATTTTTTGCAATAATATAAAAGAATGAAGGTTTTCAAAAGCTTAGAACAGACTTGAGACTCTGCTATCTCGACACAAAAATGACATTAGCAGATAATGGTTCATTTTAATAGAAACGTAAGCATAATTAAGCCTGTAGTGAAATCTTTGTAAATTTGGCAGCAAGGACTTTTCAGTACTGTGTCTTTATAAGACATTAGTGAATCAGGACTTACCAGCTTTACCAATACTATGAGTTTGATGATGATACAATACAGAATGAATTTCTAACTTGTGTAAAAGCATATTAGTTATGCCAATCTATATACCTCAGTGCTAACAAACATGATTGCAAACATACATTTAGGGTTAAAGATAAACACACATCTGAGCACTTGTTTGGAGAGATTATTTTCCTAAGGAGAGGTATCTCACCAGTGTTCATCCTTCTTTCACAATGCTGCAAAAAGGACTGTGATTATGGCTAGCTAGCTGTTCAGGCTGTACAATAGAAAGCATACTCGAAGTCTTAAAAAAGATTTAAAAATCTAATAAATTGCTAATTTTTTTCATTGCTTTGCTTTTTTACTCTGTGAACATGTAAGCTTTCCTCCAGTAACATTATGTGACCGAGTAGAAGAAATAACAGAACCAACAAGAAAGCCTTCATCTAGGCTTTAAAAAGGAGTGGTATAAACAGAGTTAGAGCCAATCAGCAGCAAAACAAAGGGCAGGTTTTTTTCAGTATATGGGGACCATGGCATGGCACGCACCTGCTGAATCATAAGCTTCTCAAACTCCTCCACAATCTCTGTCAAACTGAGCCACTTGAATCCAGGGAGAAGTCCAATGATACGGCTACCCATCTTCATGAGGAACAGATCCATCTGGACTTGGTGGACTAGCCCAGGGTGCAGGACCTGCACAAGAATGAACAGCAGCAAGATCAACTCCCCAGATGCTCCATTTCTATCAGCTCAAGTGATACATTCCAAATAGCCAGAACCCAGCCTATAAGACTGGGAGCTAATAAGGCTTCCACAGCTAGTCCTGAGAAAAATACACATTGTGCCATGGATCAAGTTGTAAAGAAACATTTTATAATTGTAAATGGAATATATCCGTGCTGGAGTCTCACCCAATGCCATTTTCCATTGCTTTTGCACTCCCACCCTCTCCCTGCCATGCCGTACTGACTAGTATTTGGAGTAGCTTGAATATAAGATTTCTTTAAATAATCTTTGCTGCGAAGAACTTCTCTGTTCCAGATTTTTTTATGTGATCAGAGAAGGAGGTTCATTCTGGAAGGTGAAACCAAGCTTAATATTCATTTTTTAATATAAACTGGGCCCTTGCAGGCATCCTTGGTATCCATGTAGCCACATCAAATGGTCCCATAGGCAGTATGCATACTTGATCTCTCAGGGCTGGGAGAGGTGGGGCCACTGCAAGTCTGGATTGTAGCTGGCTGGAACCAAAGTGCCGAGAAAAGATATCAAGGGAGACAAGCATCCCTTCTCTCATTCTACCTGGCCCTAACCAGTCTACTTACCTCCACTGGAATTAAAATCTGATTGCCCTCATACAGCCAGCTCCATTTTCACACACTCAGATGTATGACTTACTTTAATGGCTACAGGCGTGAGATGTCTGGCTGATGAAGGCTTTGCATTCAGGAGTGGCTTTGTCCTCCGTTCCATAAGTGACATCCCACTCACAGGACTTCCCTGCAAGCAGTCTGCTGGGCTCAGCTCCTCCCTGCTCTTCTCATCCCACATCTCACCCTTCCTCCTCAGCCAGCTGAGGAGGCCTCTAAAGCCC
The DNA here is from genome assembly GCA_011057875.1 of Pterocles orientalis. NCBI lineage: Eukaryota > Metazoa > Chordata > Aves > Pterocliformes > Pteroclidae > Pterocles > Pterocles orientalis. Next base: position 212,732 of record WKFP01014006.1, on the reverse strand, counting down.
GACGCTTCCCATGCTTCAAAAGCAGACCTGAACTCTGAGCATTGCACTAGCTCCTTGGCTTGGGAGCCACTGATAGCCTTGAGGTCAGCATAGGCTTTATACACCTGGGCGACACAGCCCGAGCCAACCGGCTCCCTGCTTTGGAACTTGAGGATGCTTGTCCAGTCCTCACCAAAGGCCTTCCTCAGGAGCTCATCAGTGTGGCCCCACGGGTGCGGGCTCACCTCGACATGCAGCTTAGAAAACTCATCGCAGAAGGCCTCGGAAAAGAGGTCCCTCCGGGTGCTGGCCCACTGGCCCAGCTTGATACAAGTGGGACCTGCAGCCTCGGCCGCCCTCCGCAGCAGCCGCAGCCACAGGGCGCCCAGACCGGGCCACAGCCAGCTCAGCGGGTAGAGCAGCAGCAGGGGGCCAAACCGCAGCAGCAACCCACAGGCCCGCACACCCAACCGGAACACCAGACCCAACCGCCGCAGCAACCGCCGGGGTGGCCGTTCCGGGCCGCGCTCCCCCACCCATACCGGTCCCCGCTGCCCCGGCCTCTCCTTCCAGCCGGTTCCAGCGGGTACCGCCAAGGCCACCGCGACCCAGCGCCCAGCACGCAGCCTGCTACGCCTCGCGGTCACCCAACCGGACAGCGCCCCCCTGGCGGGCCCAGCGGCCAGCCCAAGGAGGGGGCGCGGGAGCGGCAACAACCGCACAGCGCCGCCCGCCACCATCTCCCACCCGCCGCCGTTAACGGCCGCTAACGGCCGCCCGGGGCGGGAGCGGGGAGCGGGGAGAGGGGGCGGAGCCAGGAGCCAGGCGGCCAGCCAATCAGCGCCGGCGGGCGGTGGCGGCCCGTCCGTTAAAGGGACAGGAGCGGGCCTCGCAGGTGGCGGTTGGGGTCTGTGAGGGGAAGGGCTTGTCTGGGCTGCAGCCTCCTGCGCGGGAGTGTCCTGTTAAATTCCGGCCGTACCGGAGGAGGATGGGTGACAGGAGGGAAGGGGGGCCCATGCTTTGTTATTAGTGGTTTCCTTAGAGGAGTATTAATGAAACAGTGCTTCAAGTAATGAGGTGTCTGAGGGCAGGTGATAGCACATCCCTACTAGCAAAATAATTTAAAAGTAGAAGCAAAAGTCTGCGGAGGTAATGATGGCATTTCAGTAGAGCTGCTGAGTTGTTTCACCTTCTGGGTTTGCTCTGAACCTTGGGCTTCCTGCTCTGAGGGTAGTGCTGGGTCTCCCCCTTGTTCCTGAGTCAGCTGGCAACGTATTAACCTCCTTCGTAATTACACAGCTACAGAGGATTGCTCGCTTCCTTTGCAAAGGACACACGCCTTTATATATCAGAACTAATGAACCTGCTGCTGAGGATGCAGCGGATGATCATCCATCTGCCCTTTTTGGGACCGTCTGTGTATGTGACCACAACCTGTCAGAGTGTGTTTTAGCCACCGCAAAGGTGATGATGCAACTCGTGTTGCTGCTCAGCAAAGCTGCTGTCACGGGCTGGGAGCTCTGGCCTCTCACACTGGGAGCACACTTGGTTCCCAGCTTTGGGCGTATGTTACCAATTGCATACTTGTACTCGGAGGAAAAGAACAATCCCCTTCATTATTTTTAATGTACCCTAGGAACCAAAAGCCTGTAGGAAGAATGAATCCACTTCCCAACCCAGATCCCTCCCTCACTTTAGCAGGCAGCTCAGATTTGACCAAGCCAAGCTCTGTGCCAACAGGGAGCTGGATTATGTCCTTGCACAGGTGAATAGATCCAGATGGTGGAAATTAAAAAAGAAAAAAAAAAAAGTTGAGGTGCGCAAGACACCTTTCTGGTTGCAAACGGAAACATCCGAGGGAAATTCATTTCTGGGTTTGCCTCCGGCAGTACCCCTCGCCTCCGTGCACCCCCTGCTCACCGCCACCCACCCAGCCACCCTCCTGCCTCAGCCTTGCCCAGCGCCCCACCGCCGCGGCGTTCCCCCGAGCGGAGGGGCGGGCCCGGAGCCATGGCGGCGGGGCGGGACGGGGCCGGTACCGGCGGGGGGCGGCGGCAGCGGCGCGGCGCTGGATGGAGCGGCGGTCGGGGAGCCCCCAGCCGCGCGTTCGCACGCCTCCAGCCCGGCGCTGGGCGCCGCAGCCGCCATGCCGGGGCACGGCCCCCCGCCGCCACCGAGGAAGGTAGGGGGTTGCGGAGGGGTCTGTGGCGGGGCCGGGGCTTTTACCGGGGAAGAGCGGAAAGAGGGGGAGGGAGGCAGCGATCTGCCGTGGCGGCGTTCGGGCCAAAAACTCGCTAATTCTTTTTTTCCCTTCACCTCTAAATTGGCTTTTCGTCCCCCGGTAATGTGCTCGGCTGGAGAGAAACGGAAACCGGGGGGCCTGAGCCGCAACCCTCCCACCATCCCGACCGCCGAGGGCACCGCCGCTCGCCTCCGCCGCTTTCCCGCCGGGCCGGGGCGGGCTGCTGCTGCTCCTCCGGCCCCGCCGGGTGCGGGTGGGCCCGGTGGGCTGCCGGAGGGGCTCCCGGCCGTGGGCGGTGGGGGAGAAGAGCCGAGGGGCCCCGGGGAGGGCGAGGGCCCCGCCGCTGAACAGCGGAGCCAAGCGGTTCGGGAGCGCTGGGGCGGGGGCAGCCCGGGCGTTCGGGTGGACTGAGCCCTGCCTCGGTGGCCCGCAAACAAAAAAGCTGAGGAAACGCTGAGCAAATTCTTTGGGGGAAAACCGGGCCCTATCGGGGCGAGCAGCAGAGCCCCCCCGAGTTTCAGCAAAGCCCTGATTCTCTCTGTGACCAGAGCTTTGTTTTTCTCTCTTTCTGCTCTGGATAGCCTGATTTTCTCTTGCTTTGGTCTTGGTAGGAAGAAACATCTGCACTTGGGTGCAGCCCATAGCTTAACAGGGTGGCATTTCTGACTGCCACTTGGGATCCATCAGAGTATCCACCTGTCCAGAGGCGAGAAACACCGTCTCGCCTTCCTGTTGTGGTACCCAGGGATGAGGGGTGCCAACAGGTTAGGTGCAGAGTCGGGGGAAGCAGCAGCTGGGAAGGGAACAAGGAAGAAAATATATCTGTCTGCTGCCTTGGTCTCAGGGTGTCAAATGCAAACTGGAGGTGCAAGGTGCATTTGGGATGCTTTCAGAGGATTTGGTTTTATAGGTCTCCAAGGAGCCTGGCTCTTGATGCTCAGTACTGGAAAAGGGATGGTCTAGCAGGGATTGAGGCTTTCTGGCTGCTTGGGGTTGCACTGGAGCCTCACAGGACCAGCTAATAAGGGCCAAGCATGGGGTGCTTAATCCTGCTCTTTACAAGAGCACAGTTCGTTTCCTGGACGGGTCAGCAAGTTGTACGGCAGCCGTTCCTGACCCCAAGGTGTTCCTGGCCAACTTTGCTTTTGCCATTTAAACAGCGTTGTTGCTTTTGGAGAGAGTGTCTCCAGTGCAGAGCTCAGCTGGGAGGACAAAGAGAAGGGCAGAGGGATTTCTGTGGGTTTTTCGTTTGCTACTGGGAGGGCAGCTGCTGGTGTTGCTGGTGGATTAAAAAGCTGTTTTCTGTGTTGGCTGCCACCTTACTGACCGCTCATTCTTGGTGTGTGGTAGCGAAGTCCAATAAAGTGTACTGGCTCTGTTTCTGAACCACCAGAAAGGGAGTCATTACTGCATCCTGCCAGAGGAAAGGAATGTGTTTCCTCGACCCTTGTGTTATATTCTGAGTTGTTGTCATCAGGGTAGTGTTTGTGGGGATTGGTGGCTGTTGTTTATTGGGGGTGTTTTTGTTTGCTTTTTTTTTTTTAAATAATCCAAACAGTGTTTCAGCGTGTGAGGTTGGATATCTACCACACTGAGACAGAGTTGGAGACAACTGAAAACACTAAGTATGGAAATGAAAGGAAGGCCACAGGATTTCCCAGGGTAATACAGCACCTCTTTGAGAAATGGAATAAAAAGCACTGAAAACAAAGGGCGCTGGAGCAACCCAGGATGTAAAAAGCAGGCTAAAGATTTATGGCTCAGCTGGGACCTCTCTTTCTGTGTGGGTGAGAAGGTTGTGTGCTGAAGCCCGAGTTGTCCTTTGGCATGTTCCTTGTCCTGAGAGGCAGCACAAAGTGCTCCTGGTTGATCAGCTTGGATCCCCAAGCGCAATCCTCCTTGTAGATCACAAGTGCATGTGGAGTGTCCCAAAGTGCTTCTTTTGGTCGTGTCCCCAGCTTGCTGCCTTGGGAAATCTTTTAGGTCATTTTTTCTGCAGAGGCAACCACGTGATGCTTTCTGTTCTCCAAAAACAAGAAGGGCATTTAGATCTTTCATCAAGCACTTACAGTATGCTTGTCTTTCTCCCATGTCTGGTGTGGTCACATGTTAGAAACATTCATTTTGACAAGGGGAGGATAAAGACCACATAACCTGCAAGGCTGAGGTTTTCAGAGGTGATCTTAACTCAGTAGGAGCTTTTCCACTGAGTTATTCTGGATGTCAGCCATAACAACTAATTCAGATGGACAGAAATTAAAACCTCTGTTGTGCTAAGTGCTCTGGGGACACAAAGGCAAATGCAGTCCTTGCCCCAAGTTTAAGAAATTCTCCGATCAGATCTTTGTGCAACAGAGCCAGACTGTTAAACATGGGGAAATGCTGGGCGTTTCAGAAGTGCCCGGTAAGTGTCATGTTCTTTTGGATTCCCCTGAATGCATCATCCAAGGCAGCTCGTTCTCTCTTCCTTTTATAGGACCTGCCATTTATTTCCTGACTAGAACTGTGCTGAAGCTGCTCCTTTCTAAGTGGAGGCCAGACCAAAGGGAGGAAAAGCTCTGTAGTGCAGCATTAAGCCCATGAGAGTGGAGAAGAACCTCTCTTAAGCTCTTGTTGAGGCGGGTTAATTTTGATGATCAGCTCTCTTAGCATCCAGAGCTGGGGTATAAGCTCTTTAGGGAAGCATTTTTTAGTGGAAGTATTTAAGTACTAGTGGCTGATATATCTGTTGGCAGGATCCCAAGGGTTGGCTAGAAGAGGCGTCTACTATGAAGGAAATGCTGAAGTAGGACTTCTAATGAACTTGCATAGCAGTTCCTTAAGGACTGAGAAGACTCTCCATGGGGAAGAAGGGAGTGGGATGTAGCTAGAAATAAATTCATTGTTGCATTTGAGTTCTGACAATAAATTGATCAGCCAGGTTTTGCCTAGATACAGCTCAAATAATGTTGCATCTGAGGGGTACTGATCTGTAAGAACCGTTTTACCCAGACAAGGCTGGAGAACAGGCAATGTTTTCTTGATTGTAGCTCTGAAGTGCAATGGAACGCTTATCTTGATTATGGGATTTTTCTCTGGTTTTCACCTTGAAATGGCTTTACCAACTACTGGAAGTGAAAGCAAAGGCTGAAATCTGTGAAAATGCATACTGTTTGGTGGTGGTTTCAGCCCAGGTTTTAGTGAAGACCGCTTTCATTCTCAGTGTCCATGGTCAGCCTTGTGTACACCATCTGGTTGAACTCCATGCTCCTGGCTTCATGAAGGCTGTGCTTTTGAAATGTTGGCTTCCAGAGGGGCCTTGGGTGATCTTGAAGTTGGGTGCCTAAGACAAAGAAGCTAGAGTCCCTGGAGCTGCTGAGCCTCTACAACCTGGGTTTTCAACCAGGGGCTGTGTCCCCTGTGTCCCTGCGCAGAAGCCTGGCACAGAACAGGCAGAGGACCAATTGAAGGTCTCTGTTGTCAGTATGGCACTAAAAGGTATCATTACTATCTTAAATAAGTAAATACATAAGATCCTATAGGCCATTCCTGTTCAAGATCTGGCCCAACCTTTACATGGTTCACCAGCTAATTGGGTAAAGGCGCTCTGTGTCTGTAGACATAGGACTGATGAGGTGAAAGTCATAGGTCCCCAGTCTGGTTCCTGATCAGAGCAATAGATACTCGCCTACCGCTCATGTGAGTCTTCACCAGTTCATGTCTTTTACTTGAGCCAGGAGCCCAGCGTGAACTCAGGGCATGGAGCCTGCAGTGAAACACCTTTGGGGCTCTGCTGTTGTGACAGTCCTGTCCCTCTCAGCAACTGCAACAGGTTGCCCAGAGAGGTGGTAGATGCCCCATCCCTGGAAATATTCAGGTTGGATGGGTCTCTGAGCAACCTGATCTAGTTGAAGATGTCCCTGCTCATTGCAGAGGAGGTGGACTAGATGACCTTTAAAGGTCCCTTCCAACTCAAAGCATTCTATGATTCTGTGCTGAGACTGCTCTGAGCAGCTCTGAACCGTATAATGTGTCTCCAGTTTGTCGCTGTTGTAGTTGCCAACAGAGGTGCTCTTGTGATAAACCTGGTGTGATAGCCATGATAATCCTATGCTGGAAACTCTCTGGGTTTGTACTGCTCTGAGGTAAATACGTCACCTAAACATCTTTGCTGGTCAAATGCAGGGTGCCAGGTATGTGCAACAAAGACCGGAAAAGGGGGCCCATGAGAAATCTTACTCATAAGAAGTTTGAAACACTAGGACTTCTTTCTTTAGTGCGGGTAACATGTATTGCTAACCTTATTTCTGTCTTTTCTGCATTTAGTAGTGTCCCACCGTAAAGCTGAGGGGAAGTCTACCGTAGTTGTAAAGATAGAAGCTTGAAATAGTAATGTCCTGCTGGAACGAACACTGTGGGGTGGTATAATCTTCATCCTTTGTTTCAGTACTACTTCCTCTCCCCAGGTTAGGAAAACCAGCTGCAGCTGGCATACTGTTGGTTCCAGGGCAGGTTCAAAAGTTACAGTGATGATTAAAGGTCAGTTTTTACTAATTAAACTTGTTATGAGTTAGTACATCTCTGAGGCCTTCTTGTACATGTTGGGCAAAACCATCGTCAGACCATGGGGACACTGTCACATTTGCTTGGGCTCTTGTGGTTCGGTTTTTTTTTCATTGCTCGTGCACATGAGAATTTGCCTTGAATGTTACTGGTTATCTTTTTGTGCTGTTACGCGCGGTCCTTTGCTGAACGTGAGATACGTGTGTTGGCCATCTGACAAGCAGCTCATGGGTGGTTAGGTCAAAGCCTCAGGTTGCTCATCGGGAGCAGGGCGGTTGGGGCTGGGAGAGGAGGTGGTTGCCCTGCATCCAGGCTGCTGTGTTTGGCCCAGGCAGGAGGGGCCAGTCCTCAGGTCCCCTGCGCTGGAGCCCATGCTCTCGCTCAGCCCTGTGCTGCTGGGCTGGGAACCAGCAGTGTTTATGTGATGAAAGGGAGCAGAAGATGGCTTTTCCTGAGCGCTGCCTTTGCCCGTACAACGTGCTGGCCCAGAGCCAGGATGGAAACTCTGTCCTCATGAGCAGAGAGAGGGAGATGGGAGGGGCGAGAGGCAGAGAGGGGCCCAGAAGCAGAGGGAGTTAAAATAAAAACACCAACCCACGCAGAGAAAAGCTTCTGACAGATGGGCCTGGCTGTCCCCAGTGTTCTTCATGCAGTTGGCTTCACGTGCAGTGCTGACGAGGTCTCATCTAGGAGTGTGGGTACAGGACATGGATCATTTTGAGATGCGTGATGGAAGATCAGAATAAAAGGCAAAAGGAAGGAAGCTAGACAGGTAGGTTAGCCGTTGTTGGGCTCTGTCTGTGATGCCTGCCTCGAGTGGGGTTTGTGAATTGCTGGTGCTGTGCCACTAATAAGGCAGATGCTGCTGCTGCTCTGTGAACAATTGGGGGGGCATTACTTTGTTTTCAACTGTGGCACCCTTTAACTGCGGCATCTCACTTCATCTTTAAAATAGTATTGCTCATGCTGATGGAGGTTTGTTTCACTGGTCTTGTTCCTTCTAGTGCATGTAGAGCAGAGAGCTATTGATCTGGATTGAGACTAATTTGAAGATAGGTTCTGCAAGTAGATGCTGGCAGCTGTATTTTCCTATGTCCAGCTCCTCGTTAGTCATCTTGGTAAATAATCAGATTTGCTGAACAGCTCAGCATATGGGATGCCAGTCTTGCTTGGAAGGGTCTTGCTTGGAAGGTTAGAAGTCTGTGCAGGAGACTGCCTGGCAGAAAATCTGGTTTTGGAGAAACACTCAGAAAAGCCTGACTCTGAGTTTGTTTGAAAATCTGGCCCAGACACTTAAAATGTCGAGAGCTGATGATGGATAGGGGCAGCTTGAGTGCAGAAAGGTGCCACCTCACTTGGAAGTGGACGAAAGAGTTCTGAGTGGGACCCTGCCAGGCACTGAAACTCTTCATCTTGCAGATACCCAAGAGCAGATGACTCCTGACCAAGTTCAGGCACATAAGTTGTGTTTCCAGAAACTTACTGGGGACTCTGGCAATCCACCAGAGAGACTGTTTCAGGAGGCAAGGACTTTTTGCTCTTTGTAGCCAGAATAATTTTAAATGGCTTGATGTGTTTTAATTAAATTTCCCTTTGGGAATAGAAGTGGTGAAGTGTTTCTGTGATCCTGCTACACTTAAACATTCTGTACAGTGCCCCCTGTTTGGCAAATTGTTTAAGCAGACATGTAGGTCTAGACCCATGCTTAAATCCACCTAGCAGAGCACTTTGGCTCCCAGTGTGGTACATCATTCCTGCTCAGGAAAGTTTGGACTGGATTTCATGCAGTCTAATTGAAGATAGTGGGCTTTGAGCATGGGCTTAAAATTAAACACCTGCTTAGGTGTTTTCCTCATCACAAGTGAGTCTCTTGCACACCCAGTTGTATTCTGAAGAATCATTTTATATTGGTGATGTCCTCAAACTTTGCTTTCCTCTTAATATCCTGTGTGACTTCTTCCCAAGCGCTGGCTGACAAAGCGAGTTAGTGTGAGCGGCTCAGGTGAGATGCTATCACAGCCCTGGTATTTTGCTAGCATTGTGCATAGGCACACATAAGTGAATGATTAAATCAACCCATCAGGGTGTCATCTGGAGAGGAACAAATGCTGAGCTTGCTTTGCAGGCCGGGGGAGGATGAGATCCCCCGCTATTTTTTGCTGAAAGCTTTTCCCCTCTGCAGATGTGCAGCTGCTGTAGTTATTTGCCAAAAGCCAGCCATGACTTTTGGAGCTGAGGAATGAATGCACATCTGTTTGCAGAGGAGAGCAGTGAAGGGGCTCCGGTCTCCTGTCCTAGGGGATTATGTTCTCGTAATAGATAGCGCTGACTGTCATGGACTGTCATGGAAGGAAATGGCAAATTTCACAGGGCAGCCTTAGGGCACTTTTTTAAATAGGAGTTTGCTTGCCAGTGTCAGCCAAACACCACCTTGCTAAACTAAAAAGGAAAGAGCTCCCAGAGACTTTTCAGACTATTGGAGCTTTTTCTTTAAAAATGTTCAGCCTCCCCAGAAGATGGATATGTTTTCCACATACAAAAATACAATGTGTTTCAGCTGCAAAGCATGCTGTGAATACAGGCTTCACATTTTATTTTCGGTGTGAGTTGAGTCTTGGGTTATCTAGAGTTCAGCGTGGCATAGTAGCAAAGGGAAATTAATCCCTCTTACTAAAATCGATAAGGGTGTTTCTGCCAGCACGTGTAGCACTTCAGAAATCAACATCTGGCCAAAACTAGACCCCGAGGCATCCTCCACAGTCTACTGAAGTCCATCGGAGCTTTTCCGTGAATTCAGCAAGGTTGGGATCAGGCTGTAATTGAGAATCTGTTTTTCCTTGCCTTGACATGCGAGGCTGTATGTGTGACAATCTGTAGCTGAATTCTGCAAGTTTACTGAACAGAGGTGTGTAAGGTATTGAGCTTTTTCCAGATGATGTAAGAAGCCATGATCTAGCTGGCTGCCACTTTTCAGCTTTGTCAAACTCCGAGAAAGGACTAAGAGGTTTCTACTGGGAAACCAACACGTGGTAACTTTTTTTTTGCGTCAGATTTCTGTCTCTGTCCCTCAAGATTACTATGAGTGACTCCAAGTTGAAGTTTTGCCATGGTGTCACCTTTCACATACAAGTCCTGTGCTTGTGTTGGTGAAGGATGCCGAAGGCTGTTGCCACTTAGTCTGTGCTAAAGCTTGCCCCATCAGTATCTTTGCACAGCAGGAAACTTTCCTTGTAGGATGATTTAGCATACACAAATGAAGTGGGAAACCACTAAATTCCTCCACTAGTCAGGGAAAGACACTTTTGGGTGTGTTTCAAGGAAAAACAGGATTGTCTCTGAAAGGCACAATTTCGTAAAAGTCAGAATTTGATGAGGTTGGATTTTTTTTTTTAAACTAACTTACTCTGACACTTTATATATTGCTTCATGTCCCGCCTGCTTAATGTTTGCTTGCACAGAATAAAATTATTTTTCTGATCCAAGAGAATCTGGAAATGTTGTCAGAAATAGAAGACTTACCCTGTCAGAGCAGTGAAGGACTTCAACTCTGATCAGCAATCACTGCAGGAATAAAAATTCCAGCTTTTCTGTTCTTCAGACTATTCACATACACTGATTCCAGTCCCTCTGCTCATTCATTCATGCTCAAGGCAGCCTTCCATTCAATTTTTATTAGTAATAGTAGTATTAGTCTTTTAATTTTACTTCAGGCTCCTGGTAAGGATCTGCTTTTTGAAAAGTCAAGCCTGACCTTCGATTACGTTGATTTTTTTTGTTCTTTAGAAATTTTAAAAAAGGCCTGGAAACAGGTAATCACCGAGCTGTTCTTTTTTCCCAAAGGAGTTTGGAAGTTTAGCCGTCTTGCTGTCTCTGTTGCATATGTAACTTTTTTTTTTTTTCCCTCCCCGCCAAACTTGTGAACAAGGTTTTGCAATAGAGGACATTTTTGGTATGACTTGCCATGAAATCCTTGAATGCAGAATTAAGCAGAAGATTGCATAATGCAGCTCTTCTTAAGCAGTTGCTTCACAGAGTCAGCGTAACTTGGTGATACACCGATGAAGCACAGTGAGATGTATGTGGGTGAGGTCACGAGAAAAACGAGGTGGTGTCAACTGTTATTGCTCCATTAACGTTAGCTGAGCAATGACCTGGAAGTGAGGTTGAGGGCTTTTTTTTGCTTTGGAGGAAATTCTGTGGTATTTCTTTTTCAGTTTTGTGGCTGAATAAAAACTTATATAAATAACTATTTGGAGAAAGGTGGCAGGATAGCCCCATCTCTTCCCTTCCCTCCTTTTCTCCCTTCCAAAAAAAGATACAGTGGGAAGGAGGGGAAGCCTAAACAAAGTGTTTCAACTCCTTTTGAAAGGAAGGTTTAACACACACAGCCCTAATCTAGCTAAATTCTGGTAGGAAATGTCAATTAAAATACAGAACCTAACACTTGTGTGCATCCTTCAGATGACACCAAGCCTTTTCTTGAAAGTATCTCTCTTTCTCTCTCTTTTTTTTTTTTTTTGGGGGGGGGGCATGCTGAATTTAAATAAAACTTGGCAAAAATTATTTCAGTTGATCAGAAACTGTAAGTAATTTACTCACCCAGCAACACTCAAACCTGTTTGTAATTTATGCAAATTGAATTGCTGAGACCATGCAGCTGTATTTCAGGTTGCGAGTGGGACGTACCTCTCCCAGATAAGTTAGTTTCTGGACCCTTTCTAGTCAGGTAAAAGAAACAGGCACTTTCACAGTACAGTTCAGAGTTTGTGAGATGCCAGCCTTGGGAAGAGAGAGCTCTAGAGCACAAATTACTTTTTGAGGTTATTAAAGAGGCTAAAAGAGTAGATGTCACCTATGGACATCAAGAATTGGTTGAGATGGGTCTGGCAATTGTTCCAGTTTAATTCCTGCATAGAAAATTATGTTAATCTGAGTTGTCCGTGAGCATATTTGCCTTATAATCTGCTTACTCTTGTCTCAGTGTACAATATTTTGAGTAAGTCAGTCTTGCCAAACATATGACCAGAGGCAGGACTGGTTTCTCATTCATCACCATTTTTACCTATGATCAAAAGTCAGATTCATGTGAAGAAAGTCTAAAGAAAGTTGATTTCTTAGTTTTGTATCATAACTATTTACAACACAATGCATCTCTAGTATTCCTTTTGCTTGGGAAGGCATAGAAGCAAAAATAACTTCTTTCTAATGTATTTCTAGTACTGAAATTTCTCCTCTGTCTTAGTTTTCTTTCACTGCATACGAATGCAGTGAACCTACTTGGAGAAGTGGATGACAGATTTTTATTAAGTAAATACTATCCAATCTGAATGTTTGTGATATTACATGTGGAAGAGATGGCAAGAAGAATGCCTACTTGAATGCCAAACATTTTAGTTACTAGCCAAGAAGTAAATCAAGTATAGCATTACATAAGCTCTTCTTGCTGCTTCTGGTTGAAGAAAATGTTTAGGGAATTTCCCCTCAAAGATCGAGTTTAGTTTGCCAGTAGCGTCTGTAGACATTCTCTTTTTCAATAAAGAAAATCTGGTTGTTATCAAAAGATCCACTGTGTTCAGCCATGGATAATTGAAGCAAACACAGCGCAGCTTCTACCTTTGTATAAAGAAGGTGGCTCTGGTGAGGAATATCTGGCCTGTTCATAGGGTATCTAATCTAGAGAATATGTGCATTTGTTAAAATCACTATCTTCTGCGGGACAAAAACATTTATGGAGAGCCTCTTTCCTGAGCTGAACCTTTAGAGCTGAGTGTGTAATGCTGACGTTTTTGGGGTGGGGGGAACAGGAACTTCACAGAGGAGCCTGCGTATCATCAGCGTGTTGTTCTGGGAAGATCACCTGTCTGATAGTGCCAGTCGTCTACTGGGGAGACCTCATCCCTCACCCTGCGGGAAACCTTTGTATTCTTTAACACCACATGAAAACCTGTAAGACTTGTCCCCTCAGGAAAGGCTTTATGGACTTGAGCTGAGGGGACTCTGCTTGGGTTTCTGTGGACCTGTATTGGTGAGGAGCAGAAATGAGGTGAATGTGGACAGTTGGGTGGGTGAAATGCAAGCCGCACCAAAATCACTGGAGTGAATAGCTTCAGTAGAGCTAAGATTTTGCCTCATGTTGGCCTGGAAATGAGATGTTTATAAGCATTTCAGATGAAAGGGGATGATGTTTATTGAATAGTTCAGGGAACGGGGGCTTCTGCAAAGGGTTTGACTCTAGCAGGATCCTACTTTGATATTTTGTTTTGGATCCTGTAAAATGTGCCCGTGTGAAATGCATTCAGCGCTGGCTGCTTTGTAGTAATGAGTTTTTCCTGTGCACAGTAAACAGTATCAGGGCCCGGTCCAGGACAACATTCAAACGTCTTGGGTGGAGTATGCCCTTGTGGTTACCCTGGAATACAAAACTTGGATGCACGTTCTCTGGGTTGGAAGCATCTGTAAGAATAGCTCTGCATCGGTCATGAGATAAGAGCTTGATGGAGGAAATCATACACGAGTGCTCTGCTTTTGCTCTGTTCAAACAGTTTGATGTGTATGGAAGAAAGTAAACACTGGAAATTAAAGTCCTCTAGAGTATTTGTTGCCTTTAGCACATCCCTTGGAAGAGAGTAGTGAACAATATGTGCCTGTCTGGTAACTTCAGTTTCTAGTTTTTTTGCCATCAGAAACCCAAAGAAATGCTTTAGCAAAGAAAAAACCTAAATCTCCCAAATAAACGCTTTCAGATTTCTCAGTTTTGGGCGTTTTTTATTTACTTATTATATAACTTTAAGCTTTTCAAAAAATTGTGCCCTGATCTCTCTGAAAGTGGAATGAATTTAGGAAGAAAATAATTTCTTATAGTGAGAATTTACAGCATTCATCAGTATTTGCCAAGGTAGGCTTATGGGTGGATTCATGGAAGTTTGTTAGGCACTACAGAGTCACTGGGGACAGAAGACCATGGAAAGGTATTAGGGATAGCATAATTGTATATTTGGTTTTAGCAGCCATTTTCTTACTGCTTTTTTTGCGGGTCTGTTGGAAAGTTTTAAGAGATGAAAGGCAAATAATACCTCTTGAGGAAGAAAAGATGCTTAGTAACAGTGTTTTGAAAAGGAGCAGGTTTTGCAAATTTTTGTTTCCCACAGAGAAAATGAGAGTGAATTCTGTCTTTTACAGTAGTTAATGACAGGTTAGTGTCAGATAATCAGGGCTGGAAGGGTTGCAGGAGGTCTCTACTCCAGTCTCCTGCTGAAAGCAGCTTGAGGTTTAATCTCAGACAAGGTTGCTTGGGGTTTTGTTTGGTTGGGTCTCGAAAACCTCCAGTGATGGAGGCTGCAGGACTATTCCAGCATTCAGCTGTAGTATCCTCATGGTGAAAAAAACCTTTTCTTTCTATCAGGTCTCTTTGTGGTTTCCACTTTTTCCTATTGTCCTCATCCAGCCAAGAGAGAAGCAGCCAAGGAATTGGCTTCAGGTTCCACACTGTGCTGCACCAATGTTTTTTGTTTTTTGTTTTGTTTTGTTTTGTTTTTTTTACAAGAAGCAAAATGTTTAAAAAATCACAACAGAATGTGGAAGCCTGGGTCTAGTTTCTGAAAGGAAGGGGGACACGTGGGTAGCAGTCCAGGTCTGGCTTGGATGCCTTTAGGCACAGAGCGTTACTGGGTCAGTCTGTCTGTCTTCCAAGCTGCCAGGACATGAGGAAGCTCTTTAGACTGGATGGATTAATCAGTTCTTCTGGAAGTACCTTTTTCAGGGCCATGACCTATTATCTCAGACATTTCCCGTGTTAGCAAGTTCTGCCAGCTCTGTGGAGCTGGATCTGGCACCGAGTAAATGCCAGAGTTTGTAGGGTGCGGAGGTGCATGAAGATGCAGGTAGGTGTTTTCTCAATTTTCCCAGCAATACCTAGACAATGTCTCCTGTTGCAATCAGTGAAAAAGAAATGTGTACTTGCAATTCTTTGAAAATGTTAGCTGCTTTTACAATGTTTGTCTAAAAAAAAAATCTGATCCTGAATTAGTTTTGAAAATGGGTCTTAAAAATTCAGTGTCACATAGTCACTTCTGAAAATTTTACCTTTCTCTTTTTATTTCATTTATTTATTTATTTCCCCAGGGCTTTTCTGCCACAAAGGTGGCAGAAGAATGTGCCACCAAGCCATTGTGGTGTCTTGCTAGCATTTTTTCCTGACTTTCCCAGGAGAAAATCAGATCTTTTTTCCCTCCTGTTACATAGTTTTCTTTTATAGTCAGAAGCTGTACGCGATGGGGGAGAATGTATGGATAGTTATATGCAATAGGCTTGCTCCTTATGTTCTACCCTTGTCCGGTGGGTTGGGAACCAAAGAGCAAAGGGTCCTTCCCCAAGCCATTTTGTGCTCGGGTTGCTAAATGCCTGGTTACTGAGAGGGGTGTGGGCAGCTGAGTAAGGGATGGGAGGTGTTTTTCTGTTTGTTTTGCTTTCTTGTCCAGGGGTGCTAGTGTCAGCGCAGGGGGAAAACCCTTGTGTTTCCCTGGGCCATTGCCCTGGCACACTCCTCTGCCAAACCCCTTCAGCAGTTCCTGTGCTCAGGATCACCTCCCAGTCAGTGCTTGGGAGGGAGAGAGTCTGGAACCACACGTGAGAGTGAAAGGGTGGAGGAGGAAGAACGATTTTCCCCAGGATTTGGGGTTTTGGTTACGGGGTTTTTTTTTTCCAACTTTTATTGGCCATAAGAGCAATGACCGCTTAACCACATGGACCGGGCTCACTCCCTCCCCCATGCTTCCTCCCCCTGGCAGAGCGCAGGCTCTCAGATTTCCTCCCAGGGCAGGCGGATGGCGGCTCTCAGCTACATTCCTCTTAGTAGAGAAGAAAAGGAAAAACTGCTCTCCGTGCAGGCAGATGGCCAACTGTTTCCTGGCAGCTCTGCTCCAGTGTCCTTTTTCCTATTGTCCTGACAAATGAACGCACGCACACACCCACAGAGAGCAGCTTTCCTCCTGGAAAAATAAATAAATGCAAGCCTTCTTTGCAGAGGTTTTTCTTCCTTGGAGCTGTGCAGGTTTCCTCCTCGTGATGGGTAAATCTTTGGCAGCTCGTGTGCTGCTTGGCCCTGCTCTCTGCTGAGGAAGGTTGAACGAGGAGATGGTGGGCTGCACTGTGGTTGAAAGATTTCGATAAGGAGTGAGATCTGCAGTAAGCAGATTCTGAATTTGTGATGGCCGAGATATGCAGGAGAGTGACGGTGGGAGGAAAGAGGAGGTTGAACAAGGCAGGGGGAAGGAGGGTCTCTGGAACCAAAAAGCAATCTATGGGTGACTTTTTGCTTGAGCTCAGAAGATGATGCTTGAATAGAGACAGACTGTAGCGGCCGGTCGTGGACTCAGAGCTGGCACCGGAAGGTCTTGTGGAGCATGCAGCGACCAAGGCTCTGCAGGTCGCGCCCCAAGGTTGTGGTGATGGACACTTCAGGAAGCTGTGTGTTAAATCCTCATCAGGAGGGACAAGAGTCAGCATCCTGCAGGGTGAAGGCCACCAAAGGAGAGATTTGCTGAGGCTCCATTTGTCTTCCCTGATGAGAAGTTATTTTGGAAGAAGTTGAGGTTCTTTGTTTTAATGCTGTCATTTCCTTTCTGAATGTGAGACAATTTGTCTTCCTGCCAGGAACGTCTTTGCAGAGTTGCTCCTCGAAGGGACCTCTTTGGGTCCCATTTGTGCTAGAATAGCAGAGGTTATCTCACCACATTGAAAGTTAATTCCAGTGTGGTTCATGAGCTGAACACTATATTTTAGTGTCAGGTTGTTTCCTATACTGTCAAATGTTTGGGTTTCTTATAAGCATAATAATAACCTTGAATTCTTTCCAATTCTTTTTACACTAGAAGTGTTTTACTGTTGTAGTAGGACTGGTATATTTGTAACACAGCATTCCTGTCAAAGGGGGGAAATTATCTACACCAGTTGGCTGCACTGATAGAAATGTGTACTTGCCAATGTAGCTTCGTCTTTGTTGGGGACTGAAGCCAGTTCCACTGCATCTGCTAGGAATCTTGCCCTTCCATATTGCTGATAGACGGTTCTGCTTGCAAATGTCTGCTCATGTAAATCTGGTCCATATTTCTTTTGTTTTATTCCATATTGACTAGAGTCATCTTGTATGTGGGTAATTTCAAAGCCAAAGAAAACAGGTGTGAAATGTCGGCTCCACTGATGTCATCAGCAAGCTCATGTTCGCTTCAGTAACACAGGATTCGCCGCTAATGTCCTCTTCAGCCTTGACTTAAAGTAACTGGTTTTTCATTTATTAGGCTGCAAAACATATGTAAATATTATCCCACTTTGAAAGAGACTGAGCAACCCCACTGTGTGCACACATGCACTAATGCAAGATCTAAACCACAAGGAGATGATCTAGTATTGCCAAGAACCGTCACAAAAGAGCTGTCTGTCCTCCTCTCCTGCCTTCATTTCCCAGGGTGTTGGTTTCTCCATCTGGAATTATATTTTTTTGTAATCTTTTCTTCATTACTTCCTTGTAGAAAGCCTAGTCTGAAACATGTCATTCCACTAAACATTGTAATTAGACTTCATTTTAGCAACCAGATTGGGAAATACTGAATCCTTCTCTTCCTTCCCGTGTGATTTTTTTTTTCAGAATATTTATTAACCTACCTGCAGAAGTGAAGACTCATCATGTCTCTAAGCAGTAATACAAACAATACTTGCCACCATAAAAAATAACGATACTTAACCTTCTGTGCATGCAAGACTTAATCTGTGCTCCTGTATCATGAATTAGAAAAAGAGTGTTGCTGTTTTGTTTGACATGGTCATCGCACCCCTTACCCTGGAAGTGCTGCTTTCCAGATGAGGGTGTGGTTGCCTGAAGGAAATTGGAGAGATGTCGAATACCCTTTGAGTTGTTGAGCTTTTCTTCTGTTTGTCATGTATTTAGAGGGAGAAACAAAGGGAAAGTAAGACAATGGGGAATGTGGGACAAGCTTAATAATAGTGGGTGCAGCAAGCCCCACCTTTAACAGAAGACAATTAACATTGTGAGAATGATGTTTTCAATTTCTGCCTTCAGGTCAAATTTTTTTTGTTTCAGTCTGCAATTTTCCATGCTGAGCATTCGCCTCTGGCTGAATTACTTTTGAAAGCCTTCAGCCAAAATGTTTCAGCTGTTTCAAAGAGTGGAGCTAGGGGAGAAAAATGTGCTGTTTCCCCTGCGTTAGAAAGTGCACCAGGCTTTTATTTTTTGTTAAAGACTAATCTTGTGCTTTGAAACAGTAGTGCTATATGCTGTTTGGATTGGGAATTTATCCTTTGTCACTCTTGTGTCATCTCTACCTTTACTCTTCCAAGTTCTGTGGGAAGAAAATTTCAGCTGGCACATGGTCAGCGGAGGTTTTTATTTTTAGTAGCGGAAATCTTCAGTAGTTACCTCGTTATTGAATGTGCTGTCCTTCCAGCTCCTTGTAACAGGCAGATGAACCTGGAGTTTGACCCACAACCTGCAGCAAATGGGTGGTGGAGGGAAGTAACGGACAGGAGGTGAGGGTAGTTCCTCAAGGGTCCAGCTGCTTTGTTACAGAACAGGGATGGCCTAAGAATGCAGTTGAGACCCCAGGTGACTCACCGGTGTTGCCCACAGCAGGTCCTGCTGGTTCCCCTCTGCTCATTGCTGGGGGCTAGCTTCTTTCAAAGCAGAGCCTTGTTGCCAACCTAGTCCTAACACTGGTCCTAGAATAAAGCCCCATCCTGGAAGTCATATGTGGATGGATACATGCCATCTACTGTTCAGAGCCAAAGGCTGGCCGCCTAACCAGTGGTACAGAATACATTTCTGGGGCTTAGTAGGACTTCCTTGTAATTCTCTGCCCAGGAACAGTGGACTAGACTACTAGGAGTTTGTTTCTCCTGTACCATCGATTATCCCACTGCCACCATAGCAGAAAAGAGGTGGAAACAGCTTGATTTACTAGCATCCAGAAGAGGCAAAGCCTGGACTAGGAAGGAAGGAAAAGGTCCTTGGTTATAGTCAAGGTCAATGATGGACAAAAAGATGCAGACATTCTGCTTCTAAAGAAATAATTGCTACACTGTGGGTGCGTGGGTGTGCAGTGAGAGAGAGGTGTGGGATCCACTCACGATATTGACAGTGGAAATACATGTATGGAGCCTAATGTCTTCAACGAATAGGTGCAGACCATCTGCTTAGGGCAAGCGTTGTCTCAGATAAGCACTGTGGACATGCAGAAGCTGTGTCCAGGAGTTCAGGATGTTTGGTAGCCAGGAGAGAGCTGTAATAGATCTAAAACATGGGGAAATCTGCAAGCTCCTTAAGTTTTGTTCTGTAGAGGTGAGCAGAAAGGAGGTGCTCAAACCAATCTAGTGTTGGGTGGCTTTGTTCTGGTGAGGCTAGGCCTGGGGGCAGGTAAAAAAAAAAGAAAAAGCTGTAGGGAAGCAGCTTTTAAGGTAGTAGATTGAGTGATGGAGGCTTCCTGAGGCTGGAAGTGTGGAGAGGAGGCTGTTTCTGCTGGAGCAGGGATGTAGGACAGGGGTGGGTGAGGAAAACTGAGGCAGCAGGGAGGGGGAGGTAAGGGGAAGAAGAGTCTGCAGCTAGAAGCCATTGTAGAACGTCCTTAAGATAGAATGAAGGCAATGAGTTGAGGGGAATTTGAAGTCCAAGTCTGGAAAGAGAAGGATACTGGGAAATGGTGATGGGGAGGGGCAGAGAGGGCCTGGCTGGGACAGCTGACAGTGAGTGGGAAGAACATGAGATGAGCAGTTGGTGAGGAAACTAGGACTCCAATGGTGACCTCAGAGAGTCAAACCTGGGCTGTCTGGGCAAGGGGAGACCTGGGAAGCAGGGACTGCAGTTGGGTAGATGAGGAAGACTGTATGTAACAAGGTTCTAGTGCGAGGAGGTCAGAGGCCAAACTTAAAGGTAATGGTGTGTCCCCTGCAACCTGCCTCCTTCCAAAGCCTAGAATGGAGCCCGTGGTTCCTGAAGGTCCCTGTCATCCAGCAGTCCTGGTAACTCTGTGCTGTCCCACACCATGGGACTCCACTGGGGTTGTTTTGCCAGTTTGCCTTTAAACCAAACCAACCAACCCAAAGCTGAAACTTCATTTGTGTTCTCCGAATGTGGTTTCTGTACATCTGAAGTGGAGCACTCAGGAACTGAGAAGTGCCACATTTACACTTGTCCATGTCGTTTCAGGTCATGACTTGGCTGGGCAGTCACAGCTGTCTGTTCAGCATGTCTGTGGTCTCCTTCAGTGCAACAGAAGGGGCCCGCTCTGGAGACAAGTTGGGGTAACGTAGCAAGTGAAATGGGTGCCTACAGACGTTCCTTGCTTAATTTGGCAAGTAATGAAGGAGAAATGGCTAGGAACCTCCTCACCCAGAGCTTGCCACGATGCAAGACAAACCCTGAGAGCAGAGTTTTTGCCAGCTGCAGCCAGCTGTGTGTTTCATGGCCTGGGTGCCAGCTTGTGGGGCTGGCCCCACGGCTGCTAGTGAAGGCAGTGAGGTTTGCAGTTGGAACAGTCTGAAAAATCAAGTCTTGCTTGTCACTATACTAAGAGCAAATTGTAGTTTGCTTGTAGTCTGTGCAACCCAGTTTGCCATTTATATAGCTATATGGTGAGCAACAAACGTCCTTGAAGGGAAGCAGTGAGGAGAAAGCAAAATATTCAGTGAATCTACCCGAGCAATGTGATTCTATCCCTTCCCTTCCTTGTGCTTCAGTGCTTATCAGGTTTTCCATGACAGGTGACTGATGTCACTATCCAGGTAGAAAACTTTTTGCTTTTCCCCCCTCGTTTAGCATGTTGAAGTAGCTAGCTCTTGCTAGCTCAGCAATGGCTTTACAAGAGTTGGAGCTGATGTTAAGGAAGCAGGAATAAGAAGGACGGAAAAAGTGGATGCATCCTTAGTCAATGGCAACTATTAGCCTTTACCAAGGATGGGGATGAGGCCATGTTGCTGGCAGCCAAGGGAGGAGTAGGGGCCCAGGGAGAGGGAGGAATAGGACAGTCCTTTTAACCATAGTAATCCTTTAAATCAGGTTAGTGACATATAAGCAGGCAGAGTTTGTTCTGTGGGCCTAGAGAGGGAGAAGGTCAGTAGAATGGATTATATCATAAAATCCGAGACATATCGTAACACACAACACAGCTTTTCTGCATGTGGGCTGAACAGCAACACTGCGAGTTTCTGCATTCCTTGCATTGCAGCGTTGTTCCTCTGACATGGGGTGCATGCACAAAGAGATGGGTGCTTTGTCGATTGTACTTGGGGTATTTGAAAATACAGTTTGTTTTGACACAAGGGATTCTTCTGACCCTTTTGTAAGCCCTGTGTTGTAAGATATGATATATCAAAGGGAAAAGTTAGGACAGAGTGGGGCAAGGCGGTAGGAGGCTGTGTGGGATCTGGCTCTAAAAGATACTGTAGGAACATATGGCTTCCCAGTCATTGGTCCTCCATGGATATGTTTACGTAAGTCTATCCTGCTTTTTTTCCTTAATAAATGACTTGGGCCTGACTATCTACAATTAGGATCCCATTACAAGTGTGATGAACTGAACGATCTTGCTGTTAGTGTCTTCAGTCTCTATGGCCTGCAGGAGACTTGCATGGCTAGGACAGTCAGTGCCTGCGAAGAGGTGACAGCTCATCTTGCCCCAAACTACCTGTGTCCAGCACAGGATGGCAGAGTAGCTGAGGTGGGAAGGCACCTCTGGAGGTGGCCAAGTTTAGCCCCCTGCTCAGAGTGGGGTCACGCAGGGCAGCTTGCTCAGGACATTGTCCAGTTGGCTTTTGAGTATCTCCAAGGATAGAGCCTATACAACCTCTCTTGTGCTTGGCCACCCTCTCAGTAAAAGTGCTTTTTCTCATGTGTAAGCTGAATTGTCCTTTCAGGGGATGCCACTGAGAAGCCCTCATGTGGAGGTGGCCTGTCCTCCCAGACCTTGGAGTACACTCATCTGCAGGGATGATGGTGAGAGGAAAGAAGTTTCTCTGAGGAGAAACTGTTGCTGTCATCAGCTAGGGAAAGCTCGTGGCACGTGTTGTGGAGCTTTGGGTCCAACACTCTGAACTCAGGTTTCAGAAAACCCTTGCCTTGCCTTTGGGCACCTCCACTGCAATTGTCTTGTTTCGCCAAGGGAACCTGCTCTTGGGTCCTGTTGTCCTCAGCTCTGGCTGCATCCCTGGTCAGGTGATGTCGCCCACGGTCTCTGGGGCTCAACTCCCGAGGTAGCGCTGCTGCTGGGGACCTCAGGAAGGCAGCGTGCTCGTACCTAGGCCCAGGGACGCAGCCTGGTGCTGGGACTGTGCCGGGGCCCCATGCAGTGGCCTGTGTGTGTGCGTTCGTGCACAAGCACCCGTCCTCATGCCTGCTTCTTCCCCCAAAGGGAAATGGGCTCCAAACAGAGCAAGGGCTGGGGGAGGGAGCCTTGAAGGCTTTAACTGTTGGCTTCCCCTTACTCGTGATTTTCCTGTTAGTGTTTCGTTGTCTTGGCATCCTTCCTGTTCTTTATATGTGTATGTTATATATTGTTGTCTAGTTGTTGCTCTCTGTATGTTGCACCCTTTGTTCTGTGAAGCACAGGAGTGGAGAGGCGTTACTGGCAGGTTTTGTCTGGCTGCTCGGGGTTGCTTATGAAAGTAACTGGGAGGAACATTTCTGTGAGCACCAGGAGAAGAAAGTGTGCGTGGGCTTTAAATGCAACATGTCTTTTTTCTTCTTGAAGGAGAGTTTGACCAGATGCGGGTCACTCCTGGTGCTGTGGAGCCTTACTGTTTACATGCACCAGTGATGTGGCTAGTATCCAGTTGTGGACTTGGATCCAATTTTTTGTGCAAGGTACAGAATAAACAGAGCAAAGAAAATCTTGAGACGTGGCCTCCAGCACGTGGCAATGGTAACACCCATCCCCAAAACCACAAGCCCCTTTGAGGTATGCTTTATTCCCCACAAACAAAATAGCAACGAAGGGCGGCCTGGAAGGCTTGCTGCCATCATTGTCTGACCTTATCAGAGGCCGGGCTCAGCACGCGTGACACACGGCACTAGCTGCACACATTTCTGATGATGTGGACTGCAGGGCATTGGGTGCTCCTCTGGCTTTTGCCATCGTCTGGTGGCTGCACCAAATGTGGTGGGTAAACTGGTTTCTTCCTCTGCCAGAAAGAGTTTAGCTCATGCTCCTCTGGAAGACTTCTCTGTCCTTTGGGGGTAGGAGCATGCCTACTGTCAGCGCCTCTTTTTTATTCACCGTTTTCTTTGGAAACATCTCGTAGTATCTAGTGCCCTAAACCAGATGTGCATACTCCAAAAGCGTCTTGATCGGAAGTGGGGAAGAGGGCATTGGGGAAATGGGGGCGGGAGGAAAACTTAAATTAGAAGAAAGCCAAACAGCTATTGCTGGAGACAGATGATTACAGCTCATTTCAAGGCTGTTTCCTGCATGCCAATGATAGATCAGTAAACAAACGCCTCTTTGCGAACACAAAGCAGGCAGGAACTCTGTTTGGAAGAGAGAGGTCGGGGTAGGTCTCCCTTCATTTGGTAGCAGGAAGCCCCTATCACATGGCCCTGGGAATTGTGAGGCCGGGTGCATGTGGGAGATACGCCGAGAGGCTTCTGCTGGGAGACTTCACATCCGTCCCAGGGTCTGGCCAACATGTTTGAGAGCTCCTTCCCCTCCCTCTTTCCTCCCGCCTCCTCCCTGTCCTTCCTTTCCCAGTTTAATTTTGAAATTATATCAGATGACTGCTTTGTTCCCCCAAACAATGGCAGGGATTACTGAATAAATTGCAGTGGCGAGGCTCTCCAAATGGGGCTCGGCATCTTCTCTCCCCTTTTATGGCCTTGCTGCTCCAGGATGTACATGCCAGGAGTGGTAGCGCTGGGCTTGGGTTGCCATGGGGCTATGCCTCCCATAGCTGGTAGGAAGTTCTTGTGTGCTTTTTAGGGAAAGCAGCTATCAGTTAAGAAATACCAGCTTGATTTATGCGTGGATTTCTTGGGTTGCCTGCTAACTGAACTTAGCCCTGCTTGTTTCTTCTAGGCAGTTCATAGGGTCCTGGTCATGTTGTATGAGGCAGGAAAGCACTTCTGAGCCTCTGGCAGGTCTCCCTTCCCCATCCCTACACACACTCTCTTCTGCTCAGCCTTTCCACTTCCCTCTGTCTTTCCCTCTTGTCTACACAGTCCCATCATCTCCCTTGTACTGCATTAGGTGCATGTTGAACCCCTTCCATGAGCTGCTTTTTGTCTAAAGCTCTCAGCAAGCTATAGCAGGTCACAGAGGTGCTCCAAAGAGAGCCCAAGTCACCATACAGTTAGGGTGGTACGTGGTCGATTGTAGCAGAGATATGGGGAGACAGGAGGAACAGGAGCACCCTTTGCCCTTCATAGTGAGGTGTCATGTTAACTCTGGGTGCCTTGTGGAGCCAAACCTCTGTAGAGAAGATGTACCTTTTTTTTTCCTACTAGAGGCAATTCTCCATCACTGCCGTCCCAGGTTCCTCTTGTCAAGTGCTGGGAATGCCTGTGGGTCAGGCCTGCAAGTCATTTCTGGTGACCTTACTAATGGAAGAGATTATTCCATCACCTTTGAAGTTCATTTAGGCTTGGTATTGGCCTCAAGCAAATTATCTGACTGTTGGACTGTTTGGGAGGTACCTTATTTTTTTCTGCCATTTTATTCCAGAGGTGAATCTTTTTTTTCCCCTCATGTGTTCCAGTGTGTTTGGATAAATACTAACTCTTCTGGGCAGAACCAGCTGCTATAATAATCCCCTAGGATGATGCTGAGGACACCCCATAGTATACCCTGCTGCTCAAAGGTGGAGGCACAGCAATCTGTATATCTCTTGGGGATGCCTTTACTCCCCTGAGCGACTTGTGTTGTCAGTGGGTGTGTTGGTGTCAGCTAGTACCTGGTTGTTGTCACGTTGCAGCATCTGATGTGTTGCTGCTTTGGAAGCTCCTGGCCTGCCCTTTAATCTGCCTAGTGTGAGTGCGTTGCTTTGGTTACTCCTGCCACACATCATGGCTGGGGAGGGACAGATGTCCCTCTGGCCTTGGCTCCAAGTCATGCTGATGTGCTGATCACAGCCGTGCTCCTTTCATGGGAGACTCTTTTGCAGCACTCAGCAACTGCTTTGTGCCTCACTTGTGCTTGGGGGGGGCCTGTCCTGTCCACTGCAGATGAAGAAGCAAGTGCACCTTTTATTCTGTACTATCTTCTTTTTGACCTCTCCCACAGGAGGTACATCAGGAGCACCAGCATGCATTTGCTCATACCCAGATGTTCATTTTCAAGGTAATGTTTGTCAGGGGCTGTTGGAAGATGTTGAGAGGAGTTTCCTGATGGGGAAATTGTGTGATCTTATCAAGACAGAGGAGCTCATCCCAAGCGAACATTCGATGTGGCAGCAGAACCGTGGGGGTTGTGAGCATGCCAACTCCTGTTGTTATATTTCTTACTGCTAAAGGCAGTGCCTGGGAGCTCTGGCCACTGACCTTGCTGTGCAAGGCGCTGAGCAATGGGCGAAGAGACTGTCCTGCTCTAGGGATGTTGAAAGCCAAGTGCAGAGCAGCGTCTTTTGCAGCTTTGCAGGAATCTGCTTTGGCTGCCTGGGTGAGTCATTCTTTGGCTGCGGATGGGAGTGATCGTTAGTTTTTCATTATTCTCAATCTATAACAGTTAACGGATGGATGAATAGATTTGGTTCCTCGGGCTGGTAAATTTTCTTGACAGTGGTGCAAGGCTGCTCTATGCCTAGAAGTGAAGTGGGTGTTTGTTCCAGTTACTAACGAGGAAGAGAAGCCAAGGGGGTTTATTGTCTGGGGAAAGAGAGTGCGCTGAATGGTTAGCACTGAGCTGCCCCGAGTGTGTACACACTGAGTTGACCCAGAGTTCACTCCTCGCCTCAGGAACAGTT
Organism: Pterocles orientalis; assembly: GCA_011057875.1. Taxonomy (NCBI): domain Eukaryota; kingdom Metazoa; phylum Chordata; class Aves; order Pterocliformes; family Pteroclidae; genus Pterocles; species Pterocles orientalis. Next base: position 187,015 of record WKFP01014006.1, on the reverse strand, counting down.
GCCAGTGTGGGATAAAGGGAGGGAGAGAAAACCGGGAACAAACAAGACCAGGGGTTTTTTTCTTTTCTTTTTTCCTCTCTCTGCCCAAAATACTTGAACAGTGGAAATGAGAGACCCTTTTGTTCTTTACTGTTTCTAGTGTGGTGGGTTTTATTTTTTTTTAACAAGAACCTACTAAATTTCCTGAGGCGCTCAGTCGTGTTGCCAAATGCTAGGTATGGCAGGGCAGCATTTGACAGACCAGCCAAGTGGAGAGCTTTGGGAGGCTTCTGATTTTCCAAGTATTGCCTGCAAGACGGTGAGCCCCTTGTCATTGCAATGCTGCAGAGCAGGCAGACCACCCTGAGACATGAGATGCTGCTGCAGATTAACAGAGTAATTATTTTGTTTTTGATTTAGTGAGTAAAAGTACTGTGAGGTGCTAAAAAGAGGGAGAAGTCTGCTGCATTGACCGGGTAGCAGCAGTACTCAAAGGAAGGAAAGGGACAGTCTTGTTCCACAAAGGCTAGGAATGATGAAGCAAACAGAATGACTCATTTTTGTGACTGATTTATCTTACCCCCGCAGGGAGTTGTCCTCGTAAAGCAGATCAGTAGCAGCCTAATGTGTCCCACCGGAGGGACAAATGTAAGGTAACCAGTGGTTGCAGTGGCTGCAGTCCCTTCAGCCTAAAGTGTTTTCTTTCCTAAGCTGGGGACATTGTGACAGTGTTGCATGAGCAAGGACCGCTTAGGTCATCTGGCCTTAACACACATTGTTTTAAAGTAATTTTTGTTTTAGTTTTCTGTGAGGGGAACCCCCCTCCAACAAATCCCCAGATATTCTGGCAATAATAAAAGCCTTCATAAAATGTGCTCCGTATTCAAGTCATGGTACAGCAGTTGATTCTGAGTCAAAGATAATTTTTGCCTTCATCCTGACAACTCCTCCCTGGGCTTCTGAGGAATAATGCTAACATACCTCTTTACATTTCACAGAGGAAGAAACCAAGGCTGTCCTCAGAGAGGTGTCATGTCTTACTTCTGCCCTTCTGGATTTTGACGAGAAAAACGTGTGTGTGTGTGTGTAGAAGGAAAAGAGAAGGATGCTGAGCACAGAGCAACGCTTCTTCCTTCTGTCTCTCTGCAGGTGACCTGCTGCCCTGCAGTGTGCTGACATGATGACAGCTAGCAAGGCAGCCGATGTGAGCAACAAGTCTGAAAGCAGTGTCTGCAAGTCTGTTGAGAGGTGAGAGCTTTCCATGTTTTGGTGCTGGGGTGCTTTGCTTGTGTTTGTTATCCCCTGCAGAGAGAAAAACAAAGGAAGGAGCTAGTCTCTCTGCTCTCCTCCCTCCTCACATATTAAAACACACTCCTGTACATCTTGGGTGTTTGTATGCCATCTCAGGGCTGTGATGCTGTTCATTTTAGCATCCAGTCAGACTAATAATGTCCTAGACTCACAGTGCTAGAAGAGGTTTGCCCGAAGGCAAGACCATTTGTGCTAATGATATCCCTGTCAATGTTTGCTCTGCCTGCACTTGAAATCTTCAACTCTGGAGACTCTGCGGACTCCTCAGACAAGCCCTACTGACCCCACCCATTGCAGGTTTTTCCCAGTGTCCAACCTTGATTTCTCCAGTGCAATCCAACCACCAGTGGCACGGTGATGCCCCCTCTCTGGGAAAGGCCACGGTGGTCACAGTGCCAGCTCTTAACCCAAGCTGACTGTCTCACTGATGGCATCATGGAGTTAAATATATGTGAGGCTGGGGAAGAGCAGTATCTGGCTTGGGTCCCATTTTTGCTCAGAAACCCCTCCTAGACTCAATTTGCACTACAACTGAGTCTGCAATGGCTGCCAGCATGGCTTAACTCCAGGACAAAGCTCAAGCCCTGCCAGTGTGCAGGGTATCCCCATGGATGCTCTTACAAGAGCGCTAAGTTCCGGAAGAGGCACGTTTGATACATTGAAGTTAATGGAACAATTTTCTGAGTGTTTGGATCATGGTTAAATGGGACTAATGACAGGGATTTTTGTCCCAGTAGATACATTTTTGTTGTCCTGGTGCTCCTTCCCGTGTCCAGACAAACCCCAAAGATGGCTAAGTGTTTTGGTTTAGAAACATCTTGCATTGAAGTAATTGTCTGTTCATCTGGAACTTCACTGTATTGGTAAAATATCACAATATTGATGTTGTGATATCACACACTTAGAAATCCCTATACTAAATATGTTAGGGATTTTTGGTACAGTTTGGACTCAGACAGTGAAGATGTTTAATCCTTTGCTCTGAGAATGTTGAATCTGGTGTCTGGGTGCTACATCACGTTCTCTAGGCCAAGGGAGTGTACCTAGGTCCATGGGAGCCCAAGCCCACATGTGGCCTGGGATGCTAGGGCCGTAGAAATGTAATAATAAAAGTGCAGTCTTCGTGCATTAATATGCATTTGGAGAACATCTGGATGGACTGAGAGAGATCCTCTGAGCAGGCACTAGAGGAATACCAGCTGTATCATATATTTTATCCTCTATTTAATAGCAGCAATTTTGCTGTTGTTTGCAAATGGTCCATTTTGCATTTATTTGCAGTGGACCTGCCACACACACACACACACACACACACACACACAAAATATGCTGGTGAACTTCTCATTAGTATGAGCGTGTCTGGTGTACAAAAAATTCTTCTCTCATCTGCCACCCACTTCTGCCACAGAGAAAGGCTTAATTTTAAACTGTGTCTTAGTCATAACAAGAGGAGAGCATTGTGTTCTGGCTAGAAGGACCTTTCTCTGCGCATCCTCCCCCATAAGCCCATCTCTCAAGTGCTTGGTTTGAGCATCCTCTGCTGTTATCAGCTTTACGTGTAGAGCTTGTGGAGCTGATGGGCTAAACCAAGGGTGAGCAATGGTGGTGAACGTTTCTTCTCTTTTTGTCTTTGGTGTGCAGGATCAAGCTTGCAGATAAAAACAATACAGCATCTGTGAAGGAATTAGAAAGACCTTTGTGTGGATTTTTGAGGGAGAGAAGTTCTGAAGGTGCCTCTGTCACCCTGGGTTTAACATCTGAAGCTGAACCAGTTTCGTTTGTGGTGAAGAACCCACTGGGAGCCTTGGAGAACTTGATGCTGGATCCAAGGCTAGACTGCTTTCAGCAGAACATGCTTAGTCCCAAAATGATCATCAGTGACCCATCTGTGGATCTGAATGTTAAAGAAAACAGTAAAATCATCAGGAGACAGATAGGAGGCACTCAGAATATACGGTCACCTGGAAAAATTGGCTTGAGGAATAAGTCCTTCAGCATCAAGGACAAAATTTCAGAATGGGAAGGGAAAAAGGAAACGCAGCCTGCTCCTCGCAGAGAAGAGGAGCAGGGCATTAAAGAGGAGCACAAGGTGCCCTGTGTAACTGAGAAGATGTGTGGGGAAGCACTGGTGACTCGGAAAGTGGAGACCAAGAGACTTATGAACTGGGAACTAGAGTGCAAAGGGGCAGGCAAAGAGAATGAGCAGAAAGCAGGAGCTCGGAAAGGCACAGGGCAGGCAGCAGAGAGAAAGGGGGAACTGCAGAAGGATGATGAAGTGGAGCCCAGCCCTGGAAAATGCAAGGAGGTGAAAGGTGGGAAGAGGGAGGTCCAGAAGGAGAATCTTTCAGTGCTTAGTCAGGTCAAGAAGCTAGAGCAGGCTTTGAAAGATGGCTCAGCAGAGCTGCAGCCACAGTTGCCTGGCACTTACTATTCCCCACAGTGCTTACAGGAGAGGGCAGCACAAGGACACGTTGCTCCCGAGGTCCATGAAAGCATATGTGGGGCTGAGCTCAACAAAAGGCTTCTTGGCTTTGACTCTGAAATCAGTGAGCCAATTTTTGGGACTCTAGAAGAGGTAAGAACTTCTCATGTGAAGTCCAAGGACTGCACGGTGGAGAATGTGTACACAGAGCCAGGGCTGCCAGAGAAGAAACCTTTCATCAACCCACTGCCAAAGCCCAGGCGGACTTTCAAACACGAGGGGGAAGACGACTGGGTGCCAGCAGCTAGGAATAAAAGAAACTTACCCCCTCTGCCGTCCCTTCCTCCCCCTCCTCTACCTTCATCTCCTCCCCCGTCAGCTGTCAACAGGAGGCTCTGGAGCGGGAAGCACAAGAACAATGCTGACCACAGGTATGCGGGCTGTGTTTTGCAAAGGTGTTGGTCTTGATGGTGGAGTCTCACCTTCCTGTGTCTCTCTGGGAGAGGCAGATCATCCCTGGTCACTCATAATCCCCAGAGAGCCTTGCTGGTCATAACCAGCACTTAGTCATCTCTCTGAGAACGTGTGAGGGGCCAGCACAACTTTGCTGTGAAAGGATAAGTCATGGCAGATGTGAGCTTTAAGGCCACCATTATTGCATGGCTTAACCTTCAAGCACAAGATTGAGGGGTTTGGAGTTTTGTTTTGTTTTTTTTAGCAGAATCGTAGAATCATAGAATGGTTTGGGTTGGAAGGGACCTTAAAAATCATCCAGTTCCAACTCCCCTGCCATGGGCAGTGATAAAAATCTATTTAATTACAAAATTACTACAGCTGGGCTGGAACAGAGTCTGGAATAATAATCTCTAGACTTGACCACAGCATTTTCACTGTTCATAGTAAACCTGTTCCTCTAACTGGATCTGGTGTGTATATATTCTTCTGGAGTGCTTTCTTGCCATTTCTCCCCTCCCACATGATTGTCACATATTTTTGGGGTGGGGAGCGTAAAATGCACAGCTGTTTCTAGTGCCCTCTGCATAAACTGTCATAAAAATTCCTGTCTTGAATGCAGGAAGGAAATAAACTTTCCAGGTTTGTTAGGTGGAGAACACTTTATTCTATTTACCCTTTCTATGATCCTGCATGCGAGTATTGCTTTCCTGTACTGCTCAAAGTGAGCTGATTTTGGGGTGCCCCTATTCCTGCTGAGGGTGGGATCTGTGCTGTAAATGGGACCTCTTACAGCCTTAGGTTCTGTGCAGCGTTGCAGGAGGTGCCATTTAACACTTGCATCTTCACAGTGTGCTATTTCCATGACAACCCAGATCATCTATGGCATCCCTGAAATGCCATTATATATATGGCAGATAAAAATAATTGATCTCAGTATTATTTTTTCATGCTTCATATGGGATGTGGCTGTGATTAATTTTGCTAACTGTGTGGCATGTTGTAGAAGTGAATTAGCTGTGATTTGGTTATAAATGCTGGCTAATGGTATCGCTCTCCTCTTTGCGCCTTATCCCCTCCCATCAATGGTGCAGGAAGTCGTATGAATTTGAAGACTTGCTGCAGTCATCGTCGGAGAATGGCCGGGTGGATTGGTACACGCAGACCAAGCTGGCCCTCACACGCACTTTATCTGAGGAGAACGTCTATGAAGACATCCTGGGTAGGAGCTTTGGAGAGGGGAGGAATTTGCTAACACTGAGTAACTGAGAAGGTTTGTGGTGAACAGGCACTCACCGGAGGTGCTCAGTAAAGTATCTTTATTATCCAGATGCAAACCAAGACACATTTCACACAGATTATTGGCAAGTAATAAGAAAAATGGATGGAATATTTCAAAACTCATCAGCTTCAAAGATGAACCTGAGGCATGTGGGAACCAGCTTTTGGTTTTTGTTGGCATCTCTCCTCTGTCTTCCTTGTGTCCTGTGGACTAATTCTCACAGCTCTGGTCTGTCCATTTTGGTGAAGTTGTCAGCACTGAGGTGATGCAAGCAGTCTGAAAACATGGCCTTGTAGTCAATTCCGTGGTTCAAAAATGGGATTGTGTATGGCTTCACGTACCATTGAAGTTAAAAAACTAGGTCCCACGATCCTTGAAATTGAGTTTTATTTCGCTCTCTTTGACGGCAGATCAATGCCATTTTAAAGATTATTTTCTGTAACACTCTCAATTTATATAATGTTTTTTAATATTGTGAGTTAGATGGCCTTTTATGGAACACAGAATAGAAGCATCCCTCTTGAAAAAGCCTTAGTAAGTTTTAGGAGCTGTAGGCTGGTGCTGTGTAAAGCTCTTGGCTGAGTTTAGCAGAATAGGAAACGAAGAGCTGCATCAGCTCTCGCCGTGCAGCTGTAATCCTACAAAGGTGGTCTGAGTTGTTCAGTGTGGGGGAAGCTGCACTTTTCTCAGGAGCAGGCAGGGTATTTTGATACAAATAAAATCTGATCATACTTGATGAGGAAGATCTCTCAAAGGAATCATGTTCATTTGGGACTGATGGCAGACAAGGTGATGCCAGTCCATCCTTTTTTGATGTTTTTGAAGCTTTTGTCCTCATTTGTGGAACTAGGGGCTTTGTGTTTGCTTTTTTTCGTGTCTTTACTTGGGGGGCCAAAGGAACAGGGAGTGCCTGAGCAGCTGCTGCGTTTTTTTGTGTTGGGGCATGGTGGGAGGTCTCAAAAACCATTGAGTAAGGGTCACCTCGTCAGCTGGAATAACATGGGTAGCATTACAGAGAGGCTTTATAGGCAAATTCATTCATTCAAACACAAGCATACCGCTGTGTCCCAAGCTTGCAGGGAACTCAAATACTAGGCTGAAATTCCTCTCCCCTACAGCCTTTAGTTGCAAAGATTAGAAGAAAACAAAGTTACGGGTAATTGTCAGCTGATGGGGCATGTTTGTTGTTTTGTTTTCTTGCTGCATGTTTAGGCTTTGCCTGAAGGCAGTCATCTTAACTGGTTCCTGCAGTCCTGGTGTTGTTAGCATGGAAGCTCGGGAAAAGGGGTGGACAGGGAAAACTGTTTTGTTTTTCACCAAACTACAGGCAGGTATGGTCCATGTGAAAACTACACCGATGGAGGGGGAACCAAGACTTTATCCACAGGACACTAGTGCTGACCCACATATAATCGTGTGTGTCCGTCAGGGGATGCAAGCACATGCATGCACCACATATTCATAGGTATGACTTGGGGGGGGGCGTTCAGCTGTTGATGGGAGAACCATTCCCTTTCCCAGCAAGTCACACAAATTCCCTTCAAGCACCATCTTTTTCACCTGTTCACTATTGCTTAGCTGGAATATTGGAATTTGTACTAGGCAGATAGATTAGAAGATTCTGTGTAAGAAAGAAACTGTTCTTTCTTCTAGACTGATGCTAATTGGACATGCTGCCAAGCAGTTTGAGGACGCGGCAGGCAACAGAACCCAAGCCTGTTCTTTTTTCTCCAATCTACCCAGTTATGTGACAGCTGAAGTATATTTTCAGTACTGAAGTCTGCCAATTAGAAAGTGGAGCCACTTTCAGAGACAGGAGCATGTTTGCTGACAAAATATTCATGCATACTTTGCTGGTGTTACACATGCTTACCTTCTCCTCCCTGGTGAATTCATATCCACCACTGTAGCGCTGGGTATCACCAAACCACAGATAGAACATGGGGTTGGAAAAGACTTGAGTCCCAGCTGTTGACTGGGGTGTCATGAAATGATGGCAGTGAAGAAAGAAATCTCATAAATTGCTTGCCTGTGCAGATGCTTGGGCTAAGCCTTTGTCATTGCTTTTTTAGATGCTCAGATAGATGTTACAACCTGCTTTGTTTCAGAGTTGTGTGTTCTTTTTGAACACACTTGTGGTTGCATTTCCCAGCACTGCCAAAGAGTGGCATGTAAGTTCACTATATATAATTTTGGGTATTTAAAACTCAGATTAGTTCCATGCCTTATCTCCAGAATCAGTGGAAAGAAAGGGACACCTCTGTGTGGTCATTTCAGCCTTGTGTTTTTGAGGGGATCCTAGGTAAGAACGAGCTGAATTTTACTTTAGAGGTGTCCCTTTCCCACCCCTCACCCTTCAGGGAGAAGGCATCCTGACTTTGGATGGGCTAGGTTAGGTGAGGTGAATCCTTCCCTTTTTCTGAAGTGGAGCATGTGAGTGAGGCATCCATGATTGGTAGATGTGTTTCAAAACCTATGTTTCGTAACAGACATCTTATGTTCAGAGAGTGGATTAAATCTTTCTGCCCAAAGATAGGGTCAACCCAAGAGCAGTGCATTGCTTCAGCCCCAATTAAATGATGACCAGAGGTCCCCCTAAATGTGGGATTGAAACAGAGGAGAGAGGACCCTTATACTAGCCTTCAGCTCACAGTTTCATTTGGAGACAATTCTGAGACTGGAGAGAAGGAAATGTAATTATGGACTGATGTGCATGAGAACTTCACAGCTCCTCTGAAGACAGGGAAATGAACTTGAGGACTTGCTGGGTCTTTTCCATCTGTAGTATCTGTGATACGTTCCTATGACTACATATGTCAGTGTCAGGGTTTGGACACTGTCCAGCGAGCAGCTGGACTTCTAGGGCTATGGAGAGAATGAAGCAATTGCAGGAATGCTTGAGAACAGGTCTTTATGTCTGATGTGGGAGGTGGGAGAAGGCCAGCAGATCCCCAAACAGATTTTTATGGCAAACCTCAAGGATTTTCTGCACTTACAATCTCTTGTTTGTGGCTTTTTACTGCAGATCCACCATCAAAAGAAAACCCTTATGAAGACATTGAGACCAACAGCCGCTGTTTGGGGAAGAAATGTGTCCTGAACTTCCCAGCATCCCCCACTTCTTCTGTACCCGGGACTCCCACTAAGGTACTTTGATACCTCTCCTGCTCCAGAAGGTTTTTGGGTGAAATCCAGGTCCTGTGTGGAAAAAGTAGAGTTTTGCTGGTGACCTGCATCATGTCAGGTTTTTTTTTTTCTTTGTCTTTTACCAAAGAGACTTATTGCCCTTTAGCAAGGTAAAAAAACTGCATTCCCTTATACAAACTTGTATATACGAGTGTTTCACTTTTTTTTCACTCCAGGGCTACCTTCCCCTGATAGGGGGGAAGACCTTTTGCTGTTACAGTGGAAGAAAGGTCTTCCTTCCCTCAAAGAGGGCATTTAAGTGCTTGGGTAATCAAGCCCTGCAGTGGTCTTGGCTCAGTGTCGGTGGGCAGGATGCAGTTTGCCCATGCTGATACCAAGATACCCTCCATTAGGATGCCTCTTTTGCTCTCTCCTTGGTGACACTGGTTGCTGGTAACTAATGTAAGTGGTGGGTGTCTCCACCAGTAGCACAGCTTACAGCCTGGTGCCATTTTCCTCCTTGGCAGTTAAACAAAAAGAAGTAAAACACTGCTCTACAGCTCTTGCTCATAGCTCAGAACTTACTAAGGCCAGCCCAGTTCTCAGCCTCCTGTGCTGTTACGGTTGGTTCTGGTTGTCTATTTAGATAGTCCAAGCCTGGAGCAGCAGGGGCAATGTGACAGAAGAAGTCCTACTGGCAATAACCGTGTTCAGAGCAGATAGCAGGAATCTAAATGCGGTTTTTCTGACCGAAGGCTTTTCCCATGCTCTCCGAGTTGCAGCTATTATTAGAGTTGTTACCCAACGTTTTCAGAAGTTTGGCGTGCAGCATTTCTTGACATGTTGCTCTTTTCCAGCCAGCTTAATCAGCAACTGAGGTTTCTCTGGATAATTCAACACTTAAAAGGGAAACTTGTTCTGTGGTTCTCAATCCATTTTCCTCATTGCTAGTTAAGTCTAGAGCAGCAAGGGTCTATATATGAGTGTTGGGATGAAGTTGATTTCCCTCGGAGAGCTTTGCAATCATCAGTACACCCTGATTTCTCACCTGTGCTATCAAAAGGGGGCTGCAGTGTTACACAGAGATGCCTTTCACCATAGATAGGGTTCCTGGCAGGAGACGCTGAGTAAAGAGCTGAAAGGGAGTAATTATGTTACACTACGATGCTTTGGCATCTAAAAGCCATGATCTGCATCAGTAAGACAAGAAGTGCTGCGGCTCTCTTGGCAACTAACAGGTTTGCAACTGCAGCGCGAATCACACTGGAGAGCCTGCCTAGGCTAGAAACTGACGGGGAATGGGTCTGGACAGACTTTCAGTCGTAGTTTATGTCACTAGCGCAGGATGAGATTCTTCAGTGCAAAGGCACTTCCCAGACTCATTTTAATGTGTGATTTCTCTGTGGGTGGTAAGCATTTTTGTGAGTTGAGCATCTTCTGCCCAAACCATCCAAAGATACCTGAGCTAAGCTGAATGAGTGCATTGGTCTGGCTAATAACTGCTGAGTGTGGCTGTTGATGGAGGCGGACCGTTCTGCTGCCTCAGCTACAGCACTGCTGTGACTTGTTCAGAATTAGCTTGGATACCTCTCCCCTATGCCACTTAGTGTCACGTAGATACATCCTCTGGGAGTGCAGAAACAGTGTTCACAAAAGGTGCGACTTAACCTTATCATAACTGCTGGGAAATTCTGTAGGAGAAAACAGTTCTTACTGAGCATCTTTCTGGTTAGAAGTGGTTTGCCTTTCTTTGTCTGGAGCTGAGAATTCTGCCTCTCTGATGCTGTTTTTGTTCAGAGACTTTAAGAACTTTGCTCTGGTACTTAAATGTGCTCACACTGAACTTGTTAATGAGCTTAAGAGGAAACCAGTCTCCATAATTGTCTGTTAGGGCATTTCTTGTACCCTCTTCCGAAATATTTTGTTCTGTCTACTGTCAGAGACAGCCATACTGACAGTGCTCTGTGTCTGATCTCACTGCTTCTCTGTTCCTCCTGGCTAGCTGCTCCTTATCCCAAATGCTTGTGGTTGGCTGGTTGGTTGGTCTTCTCCTGTTTACAGTCCCAGCCTCTGGGTTACACAAGTCCTGAGAGATTTTCTTTCACACTAGAGCAAGGCTTCTTGGCCAACCCCCGAGATTGCATTCTGTTCTGGAATGAATATGGGATGGTTTAATTGCTGGTCAAGATAGTCCTGGTCTAGCCTGGCAGCTGGGCAAGGTCCTTGTGTGTGCAGAAATCTCTGAGTGCTGTCAGAACTTGGGCTGTTTTGCCAGCTGAGAGCTGTGGCTGCCCCACGGGATTTTCCACCATGACAGTGTTAGCAATGAAGTAAAGGTACATAAGGTGCTGTGTTCCTTCATTCCTTCTCCTCCGTTTCCAGTTGCTTTCCAAGCCCATTTTTTTCCGCCAAAACTCAGAGCGACGGAGTTTCAAACTGCCAGATATACGGAAACTGAGCCGTGATGGGACTGGGTCACCATCCAAAGTCAGCCCTCCCTCAACCCCCAGCAGTCCAGATGACACCTTCTTCTCCTTGGGAGACCCTCAGAATGGCAAGAGGAGAAGGAAGATTCCCAAGGTAAAACTTTTTTTGCTTGGCTTCTTCCAGGCAGGAATGTGAGTATGAGGGAATGTTTTCTATAGTTTCCAATGCGGCATCTTGGCAGTATAGCTATTGTCTTGGCAGTTGACTTGATTTGTGTTTAGTCCCATTTCTGCTTGAAGGAGAAGGTTCACAAACATCTCTGCAAGTTTTGAAGCTGGTTTTTTCATCTGAGATATCACGATTGTCAGGAGAGATAAAATAATAGTAATAAAAAAAGCATTTTAATTTTTGGATAAAAGTTGAAGTTTGTCAGAGGGGAAAAAAACAATATTTTTGCAAAAAGCTTACCTCATCGTATTTTCTTCTTTGCTTGGTGGATAGGACAGTCAGAAATTGTCCGTGTGTTGTGTTGGTGTTCCCTCCTGGCAATCTGTTGTTCTTTGCTAGCTCTGATTTATGCATTGGCTGTTGCTTAATTCAAGGCAGGGTGTGATTGTAGGGGAACAATGAAAATACTGACATTTGAGTGACAAAAGGAGTCCTACTTCATATTTAGATAAACCAGGACTCCCTTTCAGTTTGTTTGTTTTTTTTCCCAGATCTAGCATGAGTTGTATTCAATCCAAATGAGGTTTGGCAGCAATCTATTGAATGTTTCAAAAACGCATTTATGAAAACACAGTTTCTTATCCCAGTCTTTGCAGGACACGCAGAGGCTACCAGGGACTGTCTGTGGTGATTTTTTTCTGAACCAACAATCTTCATTTGGGGGAAAAAGGGATGTGTTTGTGTATCTTCTTTGTTTCCTGGTTGCCAGATCTGTGTTCGTGTTTGCACATCTGATTTTTGAGTGCCTTCTCTGTATACCTTGGCTCTTCAGGAACAAGCCAAAGACTAAAAATATGCAGGGTCTTCTTTCCCAGTATGCCTACACATATGTGAATGTTCTTGAGCTCTGTCAGTGTGTTCACACATGCTTTTATGTCAACTGAAGTGAAGATTACAAGTATATATTTACTGGGCAGTGGCCCTGAGCAGTCTTACAGCACGAACTTGGAACTGAGATTTACTGTGTCAGTGTTAAGATCAACCTGAGACTTGAGCTGGGTGACTTGGAGGAGGCTGCACTTTCACATCAGAGCATCCTGCCTCTCACTTAAACGTTGGATTTTGAGTTCCCTGACCACGTGTCTGATGGTCCTGTCTTACGTTGAGGTCTCAGGACATGTGTGCAGGGATCCCAGACTTTCTGGAATAGATATGAATGCTGTGGCCATGTCCTGCTGCTGCTGCCTGGGACCTTGATAAGGAGGCAGCTCTGCTCAAGGAGGCTTGGGGAAGCCTGGCATGGTCCTTCTGCAATTCCTCTCCCATTCAGGGACTGATAGGGTGACCAGAGGCACTGAATGAGCCGCAAAGTCCAGCTATGCCCAACACTGAAATGCTTTCTCTCTTGGTCAGCTGAGAGACCAGGGATTAAAAGATTTGCAAAGCAAGCCACTAGTATAAAGTATGTCAGCACCACTGGCTCCCACCCATCTCAATTTCTTCAGCGTTCCTCGTATGGTATGTTTCCCCCATGTTTAGTATGAAGGCTTTTCCAGCACACCCCACAGCAGATGTTAAAGGCATAATTAAAGTCTGCTGCCATCCTCCAGACAGTTTTCTGCTTTCAAACCTGCAGACCAGGGCAAGTTCCCCAAGAGACCTCCTGGTGCTTCCTGGAGCGTGGACCACACGCTATGGAGAGGCCCAGGTGGGCACTGTCAAGCTCGTATGGCCAAACAGTGTGGAAGTGCATTGAGGCCTGGCTATTCATCAGGGCTTGTTACCTCGGGCTCTGGCCGTGCCAGCATGACCATACTGCTCTGTACCAGGGTGAGCATGGCTGTTGGCAGTGCAGGTTCAGTTTGCTGTGCAAGGTAGATGCTAGTAATTGTCAGATCTGGGCCATGAAGTGAAGAGTTTCAATGTGTCCAGGGTTGGGAAACAGAGCACTCTGCATGAAATTGTAGCTTACTTTCTTGCCTGGAAAGGACAATAACCTTGTTTGTTTGTGTGTTTGCTGAGCAGCTTGTGTTGAAAATCAATGCCATTTATGAGGCACGAAGGGGAAAGAAACGTGTCAAGAGACTATCGCAGTCTACAGAGAGCAATTCAGGAAAAGGTAAAGAAACTTTGAATCATCATACATCTAAGACTTTTTGAGGACTTGCCTTAGAATTTAGGCTGGCTTGGTGATGTAGGTGATATTTTCTAGCACTTCTTCTAGTCCAGGGTGAGACTGAACTGGAGCTTCCACCCTTTCTTTTGAGAAAATAAAGGCTGTTTCTCTGCCCAAAAGACTTTTATTAAAACAGAACTTTTTTTTTTTCATGCTTCATTTTCATTCCATGGCTTTATATGATAACCTTATAAGTCACACCAAAAATGTCCCTCCTTTTTGATGTTTATTTCTGGAACAGGCTGGAAGCTTTGGAGAGGAATGTTCTGTCCAAAGAGTTTGATTTGTTGCGATCAAAATATTATGTGAGAATGTGTCACTTTACTGAACTATCCAATGGAAGACAGTAGATTATGAAACAGTCTTGGTTCCCTCAGCATCCCAATAAACAAATAGCCTCAGTTGGGAAACAGGGTTTCTGGACTGGGCTGTAGGACCATCTCCATCATCACAAGACTGAGACTTTCAGGTTCCCACTGTCAATCAAAAACTAGCCAAAGCGTTTAGGTACTTCAGAGCAATTACTTTTAAACATCTCATCTCTGTAAAACTTAAAATTATGTCTTTCCAACACAATATTTTTTTCCAACACACCCTACTTTACAGTGAAAGGTGACCATCAGCTCTGCTTGTTTCCCACAGTTACTTGTTACTCTTTATCCTGTTTTATATAGGATATATGCCCGCAAGGTGGATAAGTGTGTTTATATGGACCTTCAGGGGAAGCATCCCAGACTTGTCTTTACATCATTTTTTGTACCTCTTTCTGCAGCATCTAAGGCATCATTGATAGAAACAGGCGATTGCACCATATTGACCTTGAGTCTGATTCAGTCTGGCAACTGGGTTTTTTTGCTCATTTGCTTGTTTTTATCCCTTATCCTGCAAACTACTGCATATTAATCAGTACTTTGCCTTGGTGTTGTGCTTATACAGACTTGGATAATATACTGGTCTGGAATTTTATTCTTTGTGCAGCTATTTTGGCTGTGCAAAATTGATATTGTTGGGTTTTTTTGTCATTATTCCCTGAATGAATGGGAGGATACCAAGGTTGGTAAGCTAAATGTCTGTGGGTGTGTGCACCTGTGAAAAGAACGAGGCCCTTGGGATGTGTACTGTCTTCCCCCAGTCCCCAGGGGCCTGGCTTTGTCATGCCAGTGATAAAAAATGAACGGTTATAAATAGACTTTACTTACTTCATCTTCCACTTTCTTTTTTCCTAGTTACAGATGAAAACAGTGAATCGGACAGTGATACTGAAGAGAAGCGGAAAGGTAAGGCAAACGTGTGAAGAGAGCAAATGGCTTCTGATAAACTCCGCTCTGGGATCCTGGGTCAAGATCTCTCTGTGTTCTGCCCTTGGAGAAGGAGCTTGTTCCCCTTCAGAACACAGTGAGAAAACAAATATCTCAATACTGCAGAAGAAAACCCATGGGCAGAGGACTATAGTCCAAAACAGACATCCGTTCCAATTCCCATCAAAGCTCTTTGTGCTGCCTTTCCTAGGAGAGGGCTTAGACACTGTGGAAATAACGCTGAGGTTTTCTAAGTACACAACCACAAATGCGTGACCAGGCTGACTGAGGCAGTATTGTATGGAACAGAGTGTTCAGAAAACCCACTACACATTTGCTAAGGGAGAAAGCCCACCAGCCAGACTGGCTCACTAGAAAAATAGAATTGCACTATATGATTTCTTGCTAGTTAAACTCTTCTGTGTTCGCTGAGTTGGGATAAAGTACTGCATTGCTTGCTTTGCTCCAGTAGAGCTATAAGGTGTACTTGTCTCCATAATATTCTTCTGAAACCTTCCTGTACTGGTAGTGAGCCCTGTGACATGCTGGTGGCGTTATAGTCTTTAGGAAATTTGTATGGCAAATTCAAAATCCTGGCAGAGTTACAATGCAAGATGGAAACTCCCTCGGATTCCAAAGTTTCCTGACTCACGTGCACACCTGATCTGGGATGGCAGGTCAGTTTCCAAGCTGAAAAGACAGGCATAAGCAGCAGTTGGGCTCTGTGTCAGCCACAGTGCCTTGTGCTTAGGAATGCTCATCCTTACCCTCTTTCAGGTTTTTAGAACAGAAAGCTCAGGCTAAGTTCCCTCTTGTGAGCAGAGCTTCCCACACAAGAACTGCTGTACACTCCTGCTCTTCTCTGCATTGGGAAATCTTTTATCTGTACTGCCATGTTAGCAAGATCAAGCTGAAAATTGCTGCCACCACCTACCTTTTGAGTGGTTCTCAGGCTAGCTTGGAGAGAGGGAGAGAGGGTTTGCGCTCAGATTGCAAAGAAACTGCATTCACAACTGTCTTGAAACATGGTGTTGTGAAATATAGTCCATGTTCAGATGTAGCTGAGAAAAGCAGTATAGACGTGGCCAAGAAGATTCAAACTCTTGTCTGTTACTGTTTGCCTTAGTGAATCATGTGAAGCATCCTGTGTTTCTCTAACATCTGAATAACTGCAGCTGGGAGCTGCCTATAAAGGGGAAGATGGAGATCGTGTGAAGTCACCTCAAATCCCACAGTACTGGACTCTGAACAATATCCAGATCCATACCTGGATCTGTGTGACTGTGCAGGTCTACATAACTGTGAACAGGAGCTCTGGCACTTGCTATTTGCACTAGCTATGCCTGTATTTTGCTTTATGCCTTGTTGGACTGGTGACTTTCCTGTTTTTAAATAGGAAAGTGAGATGATTGAGCAAGTCTCTTTCATCTAGGACTTTTGATTTTGGATGTTTTACTTAACAGATCAAACACACCAGCCAGTTACCTCTGCTTAGCAAGTCACTGTATATCATCTGAGACACAGTAAGTTCTCAGACAGCAGTCATCAGACTGTGTGTCAGAGCTGTAGGTGCTGACCCTTGGGAAGGAAAAATGTTCAAAGACAAACTCTGCCATGGTGACAGCAGTACAATCCTGGTATCTTTAGTAGGTTGCACAGAATATAAACAATGCAGAGCCTGAGCAAGCTTCTCAGAAGCACTCAGCATTGCTGTGACACTACTTCTTTTGAAGTCCCTCGTAAGACAGAAACCACTTCTGAAAGCTTTTGAAGAATTACACCCTTAGAGCAAATAGCATAATAGGTGATCAGAGAAAGGAGTCTAAGCCGACTTTCCAGGGCTTTAACTGCTCCAGGGATTGTTACACACACTGATTTAAGAGGCACCTCAAGATTGCTTTAAATTATGTTGCCTGGAATAGTCCATGAGTGGCACAACTCTACCAGAGAAAAGGTCATAGAGTCTATCCAAGTATATACCACCTTTCAAGAAGCCCTGTCTCCCAAGCAGATGCCTTATGTGTCTGGAGTTCCTGCAATAACCCTGTGGTGGTTGTTCCTGTCAAAACGTTGCATTGCCACCCACATTTGCAAAAAGCAGAGTTGTGAGAATGTGCTGTAGTCTCTGCTGGTAGTTAATTCTTTCTTTCTTTTGTAGTAGGGGTAAGGGAGACGACATGGAGATTTAATTTGGGATGCGACTGTAAAACAAAGCAGGGGGGTGGTCGTAGGGAATTTCATCTGGTCTCTTCTCAACAGGCAGCTTTTCATTACTTTCCATGCTGGAATGTTTATTGTCCCACAGCTCATGTGTGTCACAGTTACAGCTTGCTTGGCAGTTTTTCTTGTTTTCCCATTGTCTTGGGTGAACTTGTAGAAGCAGAGTCCTCAGAGATTACTTTTAGGCACAGGAAGGATTGGCATGAACCAGCTTTTTTCATTTGCACCTCTTTTCACGTTTTTTTGTTGTTGGCCTACAGCCCAGCCTGCATTACTGAAGCTGGGAGTCCCCAGTGTTACCCAGCCAGTGGAGCCCTAGCCTGACCTCAGTGCTGGTCTTGTAAAACCGTGGGGACCACTACCCACAGCCTCCTCTGAACAAAGTTGATCAATCACTTAACTGTGCTGGCTTTGAAAGATGCATAAGTGAATGCTAGGATGAATGCCCAGACATTATCCATTACAACATGTCCCGTATGGATCTCAGTTTGGGTTGTCGTCAGCTGTAAAAGCTATCCATGAAATTTTTTTGCTAACAAAGCTCTTCAGGGTGATGGCACTCATAAGGTTACTTCCCGTCTTTGTCAATATCTATAGTGCAGCTTCTAAATGGTTCCCACCTCTTACTCAGCCACTGACAAAGTAAATGCAGTGAGGTAGTTTTGAGTTTATCCGTAAGTCTCTGCAAAGCACTGTTGATGCTCTGTACAAAGAGCTAGACAAAGTCACTGTCTCTGATCTTCTTCGTAGCTCACAGCCAGCGCCTGGTGCATGTGAAATCTCGCCTGAAGCAAACTCCGCGGTACCAAACCTTGGAACGGGACTTGATCGAGTATCAAGAAAGGCAGCTGTTTGAGTACTTTGTCGTGGTGTCGCTGCACAAGAAGCAGGCCGGGGCTGCCTATGTCCCTGAAGTTACCCAGCAGTTCCCTTTAAAGGTGCGGTGTCTGTCAGGAAGGTCTTGTTGACATGTCTCAGGTTGTGTGGTGCACTTGCACAGCTGGAGAAGACACAGCCTGTCTGTTGACCGCATGTTACATCAGTAACCCCTCAGCTGCGTCAGTGTTCAGTGAGACTGAAGATAGAGGGGCTGCAGTCACCCCCCCAAGAATTGTTTTGGTATTCCTCACTGTCGAAAGAGCAGCTGATTTAGATATTTTGCTGCCCTTGGCTATGACTTTTATGTAGCTATTCCCTTTCTCCCCTTTTTGTCTTTAAAGAAAATTAATGCTTGGGAGAAGACACGTGCTCTTAAAAGGAAGGCACAGCTTTCACCAGTAGTCTAGCTCAAAATGGGGAGGGAGGAATGTGAGAAACACAGAGCCAGTGTGACAGCACGTTTGCAAATGAGATGGAACTAGAGCTCCCCTCAGACATCAGTTCTCTTGCCTCTTGCTGGGAGGTGTGTCCCAGGTTGGAGGGACAATATAGCAGGGGCAGGTGCTGCAGATGCAGGGCTTGGTAGAATTGGGAGCACAGAGTTACTTTAAGATACCTAAAGATTAGGTGAGCGAGAATCACAGAAATTTTAATATCTTCCAAGCAGAAGCTTAGCCTCTGTCATCACCTCTTCATTTGTCACAGGAAAAATATTTGAAGTCATTCCATCCCCACATGACTAATTGGAAACATTCCTTCTCTCTGTTCTGCTAGCTTGAGCGCTCGTTCAAATTCATGCGTGAGGCAGAAGATCAGTTGAAAGCTATTCCCCAGTTTTGCTTCCCTGATGCAAAGGACTGGGCCCCCATTCATCAGTTTGCCAGGTGAGTACTGTACTTTGTGTCCTGATTCATGAGAAACAGATTTATGTATCAAGCTAATTAAATACGAGAGCTGTTACGGTAGAAAATAGGGCAGAGCCCTGAGCAGGATGTACTGGCAGTGCAAAAAGATTGTGTTTGTATGTCAGAGACTTTTAATGTGAGTGATGGGCATCTTGTCATTGTGGTTTCTCTTTCTGCAGTGAGACGTTCTCATTTGTCCTGACGGGGGAAGATGGAAGCAGGCGATTTGGATACTGTAGGAGGCTGCTGGTAATTACCTGGTTTTTTTCTTCTAGAGATGCAGCCTTCTGTGGGGTTGATGTTACTGGCACCCATTCTGGAAAGTGGAAAGCTGCTGCTCTTCTCTTTCAGTGTGGAAAGAAAGAGTGTCAGCAGAGCAGCTTTGCTCTCTTCTGCCCCTCTCTGAGTACCATACTCCACTCCAAGCACAGTTCTTTTACCTTTTCCTTACACCAGTGCTTAACATTACAACCATGGACTGTTGTTTCACCATTAAGCTGAATGTAGATTTTGTCTCCCTTAGGTTTAGATAGCTACTAAACGTTGTCTAAACCGGTGCTAGTCCTGTAGACTCAGAGTTGTCTCTGTAGAGCAGTGTGCCCTGCCTTAGTCATTTGATTGAGGAAGGTTGAGATCGTACTGTGGATGTGCCCATTTATCCCCACTGTTTCTAGTGTACCAGGGTTTGAGCCAGACTTAAGGTATTAGCACAGCAGCAGCAGCGTGCTGTCAAATGTCTGCCAGTTTTTAAGCCATCCATTGAGCCACAGAACTTAGAGACCAGTCACTTAGCCTCTGCAGTAGTTATAACATTTTCTTGGTATTTTTTGTGTGTGTATTTGCGTTTGTCTTGAAAGCCCAGTGGGAAAGGAAAGCGTCTCCCAGAAGTTTACTGCATTGTGAGTCGCCTTGGATGCTTCAATCTCTTCTCCAAGGTGAGGGGGGGGAGAGAGGGAATTTGTGCTGGAGGCCAAGAGAGATCTCAAAGTGAAGTCAGCACCAGAAGAATGGGGATCAGGAAGCTGAGGTCTGAAGAAAGGGCCTGAAAGGGTGTTGGCAAAGCAACTGCATGCTAATTCCAGAACCGAGTGAAAACACAGTTAAAAGGAGAGCCAGATAGTCAGCTGTTGCCTTGTTCCTTCAGCAGAACTACCAGAACACAAGAACTGAGAGATTAGAAGGTGGAGTCCTGACTCTGAGGGTGGTGGGGAGTTTGCAAGTTGTAAGCTTTCCATTGACCTCATTGGAGCTGGATTTCTCTTGCTGAAGGAAATTAAGGGTCTTCAATTGCACCTTTTACCCTCTTCATTATGGTTCAAGGCTCCCTGTCGATGCTGGGTTAAGGAGAAAAATATAGAAGCTGGTGCATTTTATTCCTGGTGTTACGTTCCTCTGCCTGAATTACATCTTTTTGTGTCTTTATGCTTTTATTTCAGATCTTGGATGAGGTTGAGAAGAGACGGGGCATTTCCCCCGCATTGGTGCAGCCACTCATGAGGAGTGTCATGGAGGCACCTTTTCCAGCTTTGGGCCGGACAATTACAGTCAAGAACTTTTTGCCCGGCTCAGGAACAGAGGTAAATGCACCACCCTAGAGAGAGGGAGACTTAGGTTAGCAAACGGTGCAGGACTGGCAACTGGAAGTTGTGACTGTGACATAGCACTGGGGATCTTCAAGGACAGATTGGCAGCTGTGGGGCAGGGGAAGGTAAGGAGTAAAATAAGGGACCCAGAGGGGATGGCGTGGAGGCTTTTCCAGTGACCATCACAAAGGAAATCATGAAGATACGGTAAAGGTGAAGGTGAGGATACATTAGCTGTGCTAATATGGCAAAATAAAACAGGGCGTGGGCTTTGAGGCCAGGTGCTGCAGACTTGTGGATCTCCTGCTGCATAGCACATGACCTTGGATCTGCTCAACACCCCCCACACTTAACTTCCTGAAGACAGGATTCATAGCATGTGCTCTAGCATCCTTAATACAAAAACGCTGTTCACATGGGACAGGGCACAGGCTTCTGGTCAAAAAATACCCAAGAGTGCACAAGGGCAATATTGAAGCCTTTTAGAATGGCATTTTCACAGCATGGGGGTGAGGGAGCATGTTGCATCTCCTACAGTGTGGTGTGAGGACAGTGGGAGGGTTTTAAGAGTGCAGAGCTTTTGGGGGTAGCATTGAAGGGCTGTGGGAGGGCAGAGGGAGCCAAGCTGAATGTAGTCTTGTTGGGCATGCTGTGCCTTGAATGTGAGAGAAAGTGAACGAGTTGATAGAGATTGTGTCTGAGGGCTTTCAGCATATAACATTATATTATGACATTCTCCTCAACCAAACTGAAAACAGTCCAAACTAAATGAAATTACTGCAGAGCACCGTGCGTAGCTGGTTAAAAATCTGCACTTGAGGAGTAGAGTCCCAATGGTGTGCTATCAGGCTGTGAGAATGTTTTGTTTCTAGGATCCTTAACATTGATTCATTATGGGGTTGATGGCCTAAACCCCACATTTACACAATGGGTAGATGACAGCATTGGGATGAGTTGCAGGCACTTTGGAGAATAAGGGATTAAAATTTAAAATGATGTTGCTAACTTGAAGATTTGGTCTGAAATGCAATATGGACAAGAGCAAAATTCAGGGAAGAAGAACTGAGTGGTCTAATACAGCATGGAAGTAACTGAGTGAGCAACAGTACTTCAGAAAAGGATCCTTTAGTATAGTGGGCCATGAGATGAGCAGAAGTAACAGTATGGTATTATTTAGACAAACACCTGCATTGTGGAAGAAAGTGACAGAATAAATAATAAATAAAAGCCTTTTTTTTCCTGCTTTCCAGCATTGGCAGAAATTTTTTTAGAGTATCATTTTCCCAAAAATGCAAACATGAGGAGAAAGCCCTAGAAGAATAGTTCCACTTATTAAGTGGTTTAGAAAACACAAGCAAAGCTTGAGAAAATTGTTTGCTTAATATAGAAAACAAAGGACAAAGGAAGACGTGATAATGACCTTCCAATATAAGAGAAGTTTCCTACAGAGAGGAAGGTGACGAGTAGTTCTGAGTGTATACTGAGAGTAAGACAACAAGCAGTTGAAGTAATTTGCCACTAACATATTTCAGCTGCAGACTTGGTGTTGGTCAGGGTGATTCAGAACTAGAGTAATTTTCTTGTGGGATTTATGAACTATCTGGTGTTGGAGGCTTTCAAGAACAATTTAGAAGAGTTTCTGTCTAAGATAAGGAGTATGAAGTGCTAAGGTGCTGTGAGAGGAATTGTTTAAGTAGATATGAGCAAAGGGAAATGCCCACAGGCTGCTCTTTTCTGTAACTGATATAAAAAATTTATAGTCAGTAGGTTAGGCATCCAGATTCCTGCAGTAAAAAAAAAAAAAAATAAATAAATTGCAACTGTAAAAATAAGAGTGCAAATTTGAAAGGCTCCATGCCATTCTGCTGCTTGAATGCCAGAAAGGCTGGAAACCACTCCTAGCTGGACACAAACTAGTTTTCCTCCTTAGGAAGAGCTCCCTGTCCACAGTCCAATGGGGAGAACTTGTGGTTGGTCTCATGCTGTGCCCATTGGAATGGACTCTGGATCATCTTCATCTGGAAGAAGGATTTGTGGGAGGTCTTTGGAAAGACTGTATTTGAGGGCTTGATGCTGTGTGGTGTTTGCCAGCACAGTCAGTAAAGCTTGTTAGCTGTGAAAATACCAGTGAGGTCCTCACTTGGCACAGTACGGGTGGGCAATGAGAGCTGACCTGTGGTCTTTTTCTCTACGACAGGTCATCGAGTTGCGGCGGCCTCTTGACTCCAGGCTTGAGCATGTTGATTTTGAGTCCTTGTTCACGTCCCTCAGCGTGCGGCATCTGAGCAGAGTCTTTGCCTCTCTGCTTCTGGAAAGGAGGGTAATCTTCATCGCAGACAAGCTCAGGTACCCTCTTGCATTTCCTGAAACAAAATGCTGCCAAGGAAGGGAGGCTGAGAAGACTGCAGTGACTCTGTTCTTTTCTCTTCTTTGCTCTTCTGACTTTATATCTGATCCGAATAGGGCTGTACTACCCAGGGGTGAGGCACTCAGGCCATGCACCGTAATTTCTCTTTGCAGCTTGCAAAAAGCGTGCTGCTTCTCATCCCCAAGGAGAAACAAATTCCCTTTCCTCCAGGTGGTTTCAGAGCAGATCCCCGGTGCTAAGGAAGCAAAACCCCTTATTTTGCTCCATGATGCTGTTCAGTGTTCCCCACTGACCTGTGCTGGAGTTTCCAGGGATCAAGCCTTGGGCAGAGATCACCATCCCTTCTGGATTGTTTCCTGATGACACAAAATCTTCCTAAATCTTCAACTTGTATTTTTAATATTGGTTCCTAGAGACTTTTTTCTTCTGTGGTATGGAATTAAAGGATGCAGTGAGGAGAAATGAAACAGATGACTTCCCCCTTCTATTTTGAATCCGCTCAGTTTGCTTTTTTAAATTTTTTTTTGTTTGCTCTCCTAATTTATGAAAATGGGCTCAGGTTTCTTTAAGATCTTGTGCATCTGGTGGCTGGCAGCTGTCCAGCCCTTGAAGCACTTGAGGATTCAAGGAAGAGAGTTCGCCAAGGCTGGGGATAGAAAAGCTGCCTGGATGAATAATGAGATTTAGGAGCATGCTCAGGTTTCAGGAGTGTACAAAGCCCCTAAGCTGTCTGTTTTCACAACTTCCAGCCAGGAGGCTGCAGCTCTGGGACTGAGCGCTGGGGCAAAGAACAGGAAGGCCCCTTCTGCAGGAGAGTGAAGGGGAAAATTCATCCTGCAGGAATCTGGGGCTCTTTGTTGGCAGAGCACAGAGTCTCATCGCAGGAATGGGAAGGCTGGAGAGAGGGAAGCTGTAGCAACCAGGCAGCACTGGCTGCTTTCAGTTTTTGGCAGCTCCCTTGGGGCAGAGGGGTGAAGATTTGCCTCTTTATAATCACTGATACATTATATGCATAGATATTTAGTATTACGGATACTTAAGCCACACATTTCATGCAGAGCATTCAGACTTGCATTGAAAATGAATTAATCCAAATGCTGTATTTCTACATAGCATATATGATTTATGTGATAATTTATGATGAAAGGCTTTGTGTTCAATGGTTTTTCTCCTCCTCTGTAGGACCAATTTTGCATTCTGAGAAAATCTGTTAAAGACATAGATGACATTGCAATCTCTACTTGAGGGCTAGGTAGAGAGTAAATGGTGGAGAACTTTTTTTTTAAGGTGTTACTTTATAATGTGCCTTTATTTACCAGATCTTTTTGTAGAATCGTAGAATGGTTTGGGTTGGAAAGGACCTTAAAGATCATCAAGTTCCAACCCCCCTGCCATGGGCAGGGACACCCTCCACTAGCCCAGGTTGCTCAAAGCCTCATCCAGCCTGGCCTTGAACACCTCCAGGGATGGGGCATCCACAGCCTCCCTGGGCAACCTGTTCCAGTGCCTCACCACCCTCATAATGAAAAATTTCTTCCTAATGTCTAGTCTAAATTTTCCCTCTTTTCCTGTCACGTGTTTATATAACAGCACACCACCATGTATTCTAAGCATGGTGTGCATTACAGAGTATCTCTAGTTCAAAGTACTTCGATGAGTTTTGGTGATTTTGTTTTTTCCCCCTGTATCTTTAGTCAGTATATCCAGGGTCCTTAGGAATGAGTTCAGCTGTCTAGGCTGTAAAAGAGAATGGGAGAGCGCTATAGAATCACCGTTTCTAGAATATCTCTATATACCATGAACAGCTTTCTTCTGTGAAGAAAAGAACTGTCAGGCTTTGAAGATACAGGGTCTGTTAGGCCACAGGGCTCAGATTCAAATATTTGCTGTAGATTTGCCAGCTCTCTACAAGACGTTTAATATTTGATGCTTCTGAGAAGACCTTGCTCTAAGCAATTTCAGGAGAGTCTTTTTCTTTTCCTGTAACAAAATGTGAAGTTTCTCTGGCTTTTTTTTTTTTTTTTGAGAAGAAAACTTTTTTGAGAAGAAAATGACTCCAAAGGACTGTAAAGGCTTGAAAAACAGAAAACAAAGAAAATAACCCTCAAAATGAAGTAAACTATTGTATTTTAACCCAGTCCAGTGACTTGAGTGCGCTGGATTGGTGAGCCTTTCATAAGGTCAACAGTCCTTGGTGGAAATTTCATGTTTTGAAAGCTGATTGTACTCTAGTAGATACAGGATCTTCTTTCCAAATGATACTTTTCCTGGGACAGGAACACATTGAACTCAATGAATATTAAGTAGGAATTACTTTGGGGGGGAAATGCCAATTTCAGAGGGAAAAAAAGAAACACTTTTTGGCAATAGCTTAAGAGAAAAAAAAAAGCAGCTGTTGAAAACTGCTCAGAGGTTAGGAATGCTAGAAATAATCCAGCTGAGATGGATGAACAGGGAGGATGCAGGTGATATGGTGAAAGACACATAATAAATTACATTTATCATTCATCATTGCAGTTCTTCATGTGGGCGCTATCAACAATAACTATCTGTATGTGTGTAAAGGTGTGTCTGGGTGTGAGTGACAGAGAAGATGATGTATGTGATTTATTTACATCTCTTAATTGCTATAAAATCAGTCTGTGGGAAAAGAAAGCTAGAAAGGTCCCTTGCCAAATGCCATGTGAACTGTGAAACGTTTTCAAGCTGAGCCAAAAAAGGCATCTAACAAGTGTACAGCAAGTGAAATGCTTCATCTTTTCCATCTTTAGAATGAATATTCAGTGTTTTTTGAAGACCAGTTGATCCAAAGCTTGGCAGCGGAAAAGGAAAGAATTTGGTTTATTAGTTTTTGGGTGGTGTGGGGTTTTTTTCCCCTCTATCACCATGGAAGTTGGAGTGTATATTGCCTCACAACCCAGGAAAACGACTTTGTTGGAACTATGCTAGTCTGTGTAGTATTCCCTAGCTTTTGTTCACTCCTGCACTGTAAACTTTGGTCCGGGGCAGTGGAAGCTGTGGCATGGGTTAGGCACTGCAGCACAAGAACTGCTTTTGTTTCCAAGTGAAGCTGCCTGGCACACAGTTCAAGGCACTGCAGAGCAACTGTTTAGAAAGCATCTTCCAAATAAAAGTGGCCTGATTTCACAAGGTACCTAGAGCTGGGCAGTTCATACTGGCCTACGGGGAAGATATGTTAGATTGAGAGGGCTTTTTAAACGAGGAAAACTTAACACGGGCTTAAAATCAAGGCACCCTTTTTCCAGATCTCCTCAAAAGCCTGTTGTGGATCTGACCAGCTCAAGCAATTGCCTCTGTCCTTGCCAGAAACCACAGCTGTGTCAACAACACAAAGTGGTTGTTGTTATCAAAGGCACATCTGAAAGAATTAGAAACTTTAAGTGTAGCCATCCACAGAAAAAGGTAATTAATCATCAAAAAGAAGCCTTTTCCATGTGCTACAAAAACAGTCTGATCTGGGACTGCGAATCCCAGCCTCCCAGATTTCTTGTTTTTGTATTGTGGTTAGGGAGACAAAGAAACTAGAGGATGAAGTTTGGGTGTCAGATAATAGCGTTTCTTCAGAGCATGTTAGCACTCGCTTCTTCACCTGCAGTAACCTACCATGTCAGTGGGAGGCAGTGATGTTCTCCACAGCTGGTCAAACCTGGCACCGTCCTGGCGAGATTTGCAGCAATACTGCGCAAAGATACTGTGCAAAGTCACGGGGCAAAGTCTGGAAGCTCCTGCGCCTGTTAAATGTTGTAAACCAAATCTGTGATGCATCATAAGTAAATCCAGATGTGAGACAGTGTCAGAAATCCAAAGGTGTTTGTAAAATGAATCCTACTGTAGCAGAGCTTATAAAAAAGAAAAGAAAAAAGCCATGTAATCAAACCATGTTAAATTGCCAAATGCCAGCAGATTTTCAGCAGTGTGGTTCATGTAGGGAGCAAAAGGCTTCCTGGCATTAAACTCCAAAAGGCTGATTGATTCAACAGTGTTTTTCAGAAATCATGAAGTATCCTAAACCCAAAGCAGGTTTCAGCTTGGAGGACTTTTTTGCATGGATACTTGCCTTTTCATCAGCAAGCTGGAAGCTCTATACTCAGTCTGAAGTTTGGGAGGAAAGTAACCAATCTGAGTTGCCAGTATCCTTCCTTAGAAGCTGCTGCACATTGTCAGGGTGTCTTTTTAGAGCAAGGCAAGCTAGCCTTGGAGCAAGTTTTGCCTGGAAAGGAAGAAGAGTTTCTACGTAGTTGCAGCTGTTGTGTGCAGATTCTCTATTGGCCGCCTCGGTGCAAGGTGACTATCAAGAAGCAGCAGCTGCATAGACTGCTGTGTGGTTGGTTTTTTGCATAGGATACTGTGTGGTGGGAAGGCCTGATGTTCAGGGAAACAGATGTCACAAATTGGTGCAATATCATTGTTCTGACCAAGGGAGTGCTCAGCCAGACAAATCTGTGTGTCAGTCTATATCCAAACCAGCCCTTTAGGGAGCAATCTCACATGGTTCTTTGCGTACATAAATACTTTTTAGTCTCTATACTAGCAATAGCTCAGTCTCTCCTGCAAGCTCCTGTGCGGGTGTCATCAGACATGCAGCTCAGCCATGTTCCCTACAGGAGGCTGAACGAACCCATGAAAATGTGCTCAGGATCTTGAAAGTGTACTTTAAAGACCTGCAGTATTTTAAGGATTAGCTGTGGAAACTAAAAAGCCTTAAAAAGTGATGTCTGTGTCCCATTTGAACAACTGGCATTGAACTTCTGTGACCTGAAGGTAGTGCATGGCACTCCCCAGAGCATGCTGCAGTCACATTGGGTAGATCTCTTGGTGCATCTGGGGTACACCAAGCAAAACACAGCACTCAGGGTCAGTATTACTCCAATGGCAGCAGTTGTCATCACGGTTATGGTACGTATGTCCTGGGATATCAGGATTTCAGGAGGGACACTGGCTCTAGTAACCCGAAGGCATTGGCTGCCTGTTTGTTATAAGAGCCCTCAAAATGCTGACTGACACTGAAATACTGCTTTGAGAGTGTGTCGTGGTTTATAAAGCCATGGGGACAGTTTTTTCTAAACACCTGGTGGGCTGAGGCAGGGACAGGGAGGGTTTCACTCACCACTTAGGGTCACGGGCAAGAGACCGACATGACTTGGGTAGAACAAGAAAACAACTGAATTTATTGACTATTTACAACAAGAAGCAAGATATTGAGAGAGAAACCACATCTTAAAAAGGCACTTCTCCCCCACCCCTCCTTTCTTCCCAAAGCCCAAAGGCTTTGTTCTGTACCTTCTCCCCCCCGGCGGCACAGGGGGGGGCAGGGAGTGGGGGATGCAGTCAGTCCGCTGCTCCTTCCTCCTCACAGTCTTTCCCAGCTGCCACGTGGAGGCCCTTTCTCACGTTGAGAGTCCTTCTCCAGAACTTCTCCGGCGTGAGTCCTTTTCCAAACGGGACTACAGTCCCCTGACAACTGCCTGGCTCCGGCGTGGAGATTCTAGTTCCAATGTGGAGGTCCTCTACGGCTGCGTCTTTCTTCACCACGTGGCAGGGGAAATGCTGAGAGTGTTCCATTTCATAATTCCGGCTGAGTGTCTGCATGGCTGTCTCCTTCAGCATCTCCTTTCTGTCTCTCTCTCTGCCTTCAGGTCTTCATCAGCTCCCGGGAAAATGGACTCTCGGGCAAGCCATGGTGGAGGCTTGGGCTACGGCAGGTCGGTTCGCAGAAGCCGAGCAGGCAGCTGGATGGCCGGACCAGCCCGCCCAAGCTGGGCCCTGCCCAGGGCCGCCCCAACCCATTGTTCTGTGCCCCCTCTTAAATGCTATTCACAGAGGTGCCGATTGGCTCAGCCCTGGCCTGGGGTGGGTCCAGCATGAAGCTGGGACACTTCCATCAGTTCATTACAGAGGCTAGGTGATGGTGGTGCCCCTTCCGCTGCTGCTGGCTGAAGAGCACACAGTCACACAGATGGCATAAAAGGAATTAATCATGCTGGATTCTTTTGCAGGGCTCAGTAGCTGTGGTGTGAATCAGCAGTTCCTTGTACTTTGTTGCAGTGCTGCAGGCAAGAGAAGGAGGGAGCTTAGCCCTGAGTCTTTCTGACGGACAGAGGTTCTGCTGGCCTCCTGGCAAGCTGCAGCTCCCTAAGACTTATCTCCAGAGCAAGTCTGAGTGAATCACATGCAGAGGAGACACCTCAATGTTACGCCCCCTGTGTGCATCTCTGAACTGCTCTGCCCTCAAAGGAGGCTTCACAGACCTCAGCCCTCTCAGTCTTGTGCCCTGCAAATATCTTCCACAGTGAGAAATGCTTCAGAGCAGATATCACTAGGATTTATCCTGGAGGGGATGAGGCATTCACAGATGGAAAGGTGGAAGGGGAAGGCGGCTTTTTTACTTCCCACTGCATGGTATGTACAATTTCAAGACTTACACAGCTCTGTCTGTGACTTCACGAACTGGGCCTCAGCCATCTTTCCTCCCACTTAATCTCTCACGTACCATGTGTACTCGCTGGGATTTCAGAGCAGGGTTGAGGGAAGAACAACCCACCATAAATATAGGAGGAGGCAGCATGCCGTAATGTCTCACCATGCCATAAATAACAGCTGCTCACTGTTCCTCTGTGGAGCTACCTGGAATCACAGAGATAATTTCCCTTCAAGGGCTGCCTATAAAGGCCTTTCCCACCTTTAGGCCGGAAAGCTGGATGTGCCTTCAAGATTGAGGACTTGTGACAAAGGTGAAACTTCCAACACTTCCACCTTCAACCTCTCCTCAAAGAAGAGGAAGTCCAGGGCCGGTGGTCTAAGAGCAATGCCACAGTGCTGCGCACAAGTGATGAAGGGAGGAGCTTTTACAGCTTTCGCCATGGTGCTGCTGTTGTTGTTACTGGGGCTATTATCAGTCAGAAATTGAGGAGTAGAAAATATGCTTTGCAGTAAGGGAGGGGAAGAGAAGCCCCTGCTTTTGCATATTCTACCATGGCCTGAAATGTATGGGTGTACAAGTAGCACAGCCTCAGGAGGCAGTTTTTAAAGGATCTCATTAACTTGGAGTGCACTTCTGAGATGCCACATTAACTTGTTGCAGTTCCTTTCAAGATTAGCTTGTATGAAAGATACACAAAAAGTAATCTGCTCTGATATTCTTCCCACAGTTTTTCTGGGTGGGTTGGTTTTTTAAAAAAAAAAAAATTCCTGTTTTTTACTAGCTCTATGTTTTCTCATTATTTTTATTTTGTTTCTCTCAGATTCATTATGTGTGGTAGACACAGCAAGACAGGGGTTTGCTGATGAGGGCAGGCACAGCTTGAGAGCAGCAACAGAGGGGCAGCCACACCAGGAATTACTATGGAGAAGGGAGGGGGATACTCTAACACCTCTTAAACAAGGATGTGGAACTGAGGGGTTTTTCCCATTTAAAGGCTTAAAGCTCCCAGTCTGTGACATAGCCTTTGAAGGGCACTCCTCTATTTTTATAGAGTATCCCCTTAAGAAAAGGCAAGCCTCTGGGAGTGCAGGGAGAGGAAACTGTCCCCATATCGTGAAGAGACTTTCTCAGTGCACACACATCCCAGGCATCCCTCACAAGTGGCTATTCCCTACCTGTTGCAGTCCCAGATAAAATTCTCACATTAATCAGATTCCAGCGTCTCCCCTGGGATTTACGTATCTCCAAAAAGCATAATGTGTTTAATGATGTTTACTGCCTGATTACTGCATAGGGTCACACTGTTGTCCCAACAGCCACAGTGGTGTTCTGCTAAACTGAACTTATCTGATGAAAGCAGCCAGCTGTAGCCCAGCCACCATAGTCTGCTCAGTGCGTGTTGGCATTACAGCACAGAGATCAACTCCACCAGACTTAGCTGGGGAGTGGTGGGGAAGCAGGCTTTGCGTTTCAGATCAAGGTCGAGACCACACCCATCCAACCCCTTCCCTCTCTAGGCAGCAATAAACTGCCAGATCTGGGTTGCTGAGTGTAAATTCCTCCATGGAGTTTAACAGGAGCCAGCTGGGCGCCTTTCCTCCCTGACGTGACTCCTCCAGGCCACACCAGCCTCCCTCTCCTCCTCCAGCCTTTCAAGACCTGAATGCTAGTAAAACAAAATGACGTTATACATAGGGTTTATAGTGGCAAGCCTTCCCCCTCCCTTGACTCATACAAATGCTTCCAGACCCAGAACGGATGAGTAAATGATGCCCTGCAGCAAGCTCTGCTCTGTCTGACTGCAGACCCTGCCTGCCTTCTGACAGAGAGCTGCTGGGATTTCTGGATGGACCCTCTTGGAAGTTGTCAGCAAAGGCACTAACAGCCGAACCACTGGTGGCATTTGAAGAGGGAAGAAGGAAGGTTGTGGTCCCATGAGCTTTGGGCAGCTTCCTACAGAAGCCAGCCATGTGCTCCCCTCCTGGGATTTCACTTTTCCAAGGTTCTGAGCAGCCTTGGCAGGCTCCACAGGCTGCAGGGTGCCTGAGTAGCCTTGGCTAGATACCGCTGCCTTTCTCTGTTCCCTGTGCTCTAGCATGGCTGCTAGGAGCTAGGTGTGACTGGGACCAGTAGAAAAGCATGCTGTTGGCACACGAGCACTCCTGCTAAGGGTTGCCCAGAGGCAAAACATATGTGCTGCACAGGTAGCAAGCCAAGGGGCAGGGCTGGACCATGGCTGGGACAACCTGCAGGAACACTTGGGGACCTTGTGACTACAGGTTGTGCCCAGGGCTTTGTCAGGGGGTCCAAGCAGGCTATCCAGCTGTACTGAGGAGGCCAAGAGTATGGTCAGCAGGTGAGTGGGCCACAGTGCAGCCCAACAGATGGCTGCTGTAGTGATGGAGCTGTATTCTGCACACCATGGCTGTGCACTGTCTGTGCTGGATAGTATAGCCCCTGTTTGTTCAGACCCGTGGCTTTCCCATGGGTACAGCCACAGCAGCATGATGTCGGAGAATAAACTCATTTCTGTAAATGAAAGGCAGTGGTATGGAAGATGCCGTGCCTGTCTGATGTTTCCCATCAGGGCACTGGAGGAGTGGATGCTAGACTCTGTGGGACCCATCTCTTATCCCATGCACGTGGGCCAGGATAACCTGGGCTCAAGTCATTACTCCTGAAGCTGAAAAATGGGGTCAGAAGTCTCGGAAAGCCCCTAGTAAATAAAGGGAGCAATTGAAAGAGCCCCTGATCTCCTGACTGACCAGCCATTGCCCTTGGTTGTGTTTCATCTTTCAGCACTCTCTCCAAGTGTTGCCATGCCACGGTGGCCCTGCTGTACCCCTTCACCTGGCAGCACACCTACATCCCTGTGCTGCCGCCTTCCATGATCGACATCGTGTGCTCGCCCACTCCCTTCCTCATCGGCCTGCTCTCCAGCTCCCTGCCCCGCCTGAAGGAGCTCCCCGTGGAGGAGGTGAGCTGTGCACCCAACCGCAGCTGTGCTCTCGCTTGCTTCCAGTGGGCTGAGTTATCTTTTGTGCCAGAAAGGCTGTGCTTGAGAGCCTGCCTCAGCAGCTGGCAGCTGAAGGAGCCAAGCTCTCGTCCTCTGGCTCCTGCGGGCATGGGGTGAGGGAGGAGGCAGGAGACAGAAGTCTGCACGCCGCCTTGTCCGCAACTTGGGAAGGCGGGGGTCTGGGATTTCCCACTGCGGGGCTGCTGCAGGTTGGAGGTGATTTTATTAAAAGTTTTTGTTCGTTTCTGCATAGCGCTGTTTAGGGGCTAAGTGCAAAGCCTGCCAGGCTTCAAGTGTGATCGCTAAAAATGGGCTGGGATAGTTGCCCCTCGAATTAACACAGGTGCCTAATAAGTGTAACAAATAATTAAGAACCAGATTCACCATGCACAAGGGTGGGCTCAGCAAGGCTAGGCTGAATGTGGTCAGGGAGGCATTTCCCTCCATGTCTACCCAGGGGACAGTGGTGCAGCGCACAGGGAGAAAAGATGGAGCTCAGACTCCAACGTGGGGGTGAGGAGCGGTGAGCTGGGCTTGGAGCACAGCCTCCTGCCGCCCAAGCTGTTCTGCGGTTTGTGGCGATGTAGTTAGAAAGCCGCAACAAGGGCTCGGCTCTTGGCTCACACTGGGTGCCTGCTCCAGCTGTGGTGGTGGGTAGGAGGAGCCAGGGCAGGGCCAGTGTTTCCTCCAGAGCAGTTACAGATTAAGATAAACTCCAGTGATGGAAATAATTACTTCCCCTTTTATTCTTGCTCTCTTGTTCTTAGGTCCTCGTTGTTGACCTTGTAAATAACCGGTTTCTGAGACAGGTGAGCAGAACTATTTCGTATCCTTCATCTTCTGTCCCTTCTTCCACCAGACCGTATCTCCACCTGTTTGCTGGTCTGCCTGGCTGGCTGCAGTGCTTACTCCCCACACAAACTGAGGCAGGATTTGGTGTTCGCACTGTTACAGGGGTTGCTGTGTGCATATGTAGTACAACAGTCTCAAACCACAGCTGTTGAGGACTGAATGATTGTGCATTCTCTCTCTCTTTTTTTTTTTTTTTAAGAGGGGAAACGGCGGCACTTGAGGGTCCCTAAGTGGCATCCTGTAAGGCTAAGGGCAGAGCTAGAAAGCTTCAGCTTAGCACTGTCTACTGGGCAACAATGGGGGTTCTTCCAGCCTGTGTCAGTCAGTCCTGCTCCTATCGCATACCCAGCCCTGAGCAGGGAAGGGAGCCTTGATGTTTTCTTCAAATCCCTTCCTGCCCAAGGAGTTGTGATTCCTCACTCCTTGCACTAGGTGGGTCACAAGTAGGAAGCTGGCAAACAGGAACAAAGTAGTTGCTCTGCAGACAAGATTGCCTGCTGATTTTTACGTCTCTTTGTTGTGGAGGGGAGGACAGGATATTGAAGGGAAGAGGATAGATGAGTGAACATGCTTGCTTCTGGCCTGGGAAGCTAGTTTTGCCCCTGAGCTCTTCAGCAGATCACTGAGCAGTGCTGCCTGCATAGATCTCTGCTGTGCCTCCGGTCCCGTGGGTAGGGTGGCTCGAGTACACCTCCTGCTGCAAGGAGTGACATGTGCGTGAAGGCCACTCCTTTGGTGCAGTTCTCGTTTGCTAGCTGCCGTAGCTGCAGGGATATGCTTTACTTTGCACCTCTCCTTTGGAGGTTTAAGCTGTATCATGCTGTTTCAGCCAGGGCTGATAGGAGCTCACACACAGTCAGCAGCAGTTCCTTCATCTACAGGAACTCATTATGCCTCTGTAACACTCTCCATGACACAGCTGGTGCCTGAGCAGAGCTGAGCAGGGGCTTGTGCTCACCTGGCCACATGGCAGCATTGTTTGGATGCGTCCTCTTTGTGGTGGTGCCAGTGCTTGCAGACAGACAGTGGGGCCACAGGTGAGCGCTGCCTGGTAGCCTCTCAGATTGGACACCTGATATTCTTTGGACACCTGATACTCTTTGAGAATAGGGGAATATTTGGGACAAGGCACCCCATTTCTCTTTCCTCTCATGCTTCTTGATAGTCCTGTACCGGGAGGTGCTGGGAATTTGCCAAGTGTATTACGAGCTCTCCCTTTTCCTCTCCTTACAATTCATTTTCAGTGCTCCCCCTGCCATGCTGGGGATGGGATAGGAGCTGGTGCAGAGAAGGGCAGGGGCCTGCTGTGCCCTCACCCCAGGTCCTGAGGAGGTGGCTCTGTTTTGCAGATGGAAGATGAGGACTCCATCCTGCCCCGCAAGCTGCAGGCTGCCCTAGAGCACATCTTGGAGCAGAGGAACGAGCTGGCGAGTGACAAGGAGGAGGGCCCTGTCAATGGCAAGCAGGGTAAAGCACAGTGCCTTTCAGCTTAAAACTGCATCTCTTCCTGCTCCTTTTTCTCCTGTTGCTTCTTAGGGGAGAACTAGGCTTGTATTGAATTTAACACCACGGAAATTGGAGGTAGGTGATGATTTCAGTTTAAGCTGTATTAAATATTCCGTTGCGCCGGGGACAATTCTCTTTGTGTGAAGAGAAACAGGACTTACCCCTTCCTGGCTCTGTCTGTCCTTCCCTTATAGCTCCAGGCAACACCTGTACTCCTTTCGGGGCAGGGGGGGTCCCACAGGCCTCTCTCTTCTGCTGACCATGTGAGTGATGCAGGCTTCTCTGGGGGACAGTCCACCTGCAGAGCTGCAGTCTTGGAGGTGGCTGTGTGGCTCACAGGCAACTGGGCTGGGACACCTCTTTGGAGGGCAGTATGGGCATTTCCTAGTTGCAGGGGAGCCAAGACAAAGCTTGATGGCTTTCAAAGTAGTAGCAGCCTGGTCCTCTTCCATTGCAAGCACTGCCCAGGGCGCTGCCTCTCTCAAGCAGCTTTTTCTGCTCAGCCTGGTTCTGAAAATGTTGGGGAGTTTTTACCCAGAGCTTTTCCTAGCATGTCCTACTGCACTGTCCTGACCACTGCCTCTTTGTTTTCACCTTAGAGACCAGCCCTTTGAACGAGGTGGTGTCTGAGGCCTTTGTCCGTTTCTTTGTGGAGATCGTGGGCCACTACTCCCTCTTTCTGACTTCCACCGAGCGAGAGGAGCGGACCCTTCAGCGCGAGGCTTTCCGCAAGTCCGTCTCCTCCAAAAGCCTCCGACGCTTCCTGGAGGTCTTCATGGAGACACAGATGTTTGGGGGCTTCATTCAGGAGCGGGAGCTGCGGAAACAGGGGGTCAGAGGTGAGGGGCTCTGCCTGGGCCCTGCTGTTGTGGAAACTCTGCTGTTGCTCCTGCAAGAGCCAAGAGATGCTCACCAGCTGCCAGCTCCATCTCCAGCACCATGACTGGAGGCTGCAGTGTCTGCAGGGACACTGGGAGGGAAGTGGATAGGGAAGTGCTAGGGCAGGCTGATGGTTTGTTCTGACACCCCTGCGTGGCCTTCAGGAAGTTACTTGGGGATTTTTTGTCTCTGTTTCCTATCTTCCCAAAGGGGAACATCACCTCACAGAAGAGTGGTGTTTGCACAGTGCATGGGCACCAGCTGCTGGAGAACAGGGGCTTTTTGTGCGTGATCTGGTAGTTTCTTGTTGAGGTTTACAGGCACCCTTCACTGCTGCAGTAAGGGACATAAACACTATCCTCCATGTGTGTGCCTCTTCTGTTCCATGTTGAATTCCCATCAGGACCACCACAGAAGGGGTACACTGCTGGAATGACATTCATTCTTGCAGCCCCTTATGTCCTCTTCCCATGTCTACAGGAAGAACTGGCTGGATTGGTTATGCTGTTTTGGCTAGTAGAAAATATAGATGCTCATGTCCTTCCCAGAGCTGCTTCTGTTGTTTCACTCCTGTTGTCCCATAGTCCCGAGGGCTGTACTGGCAGCTGAAGTTTCTCATCCCTGCTGCAGCTCGGTGCTGGCTTAGCAGCTTCCTCCTAAGCACTAATGAGCAGTGGACACTTGGAAATGGCTGAGTAAAAGAGTTTTTGCAGTGTGGTAAATCCTGTGTGACAGTTCCCCAGATGATCTTGCTCTCTGGACTTAGTTGAGTCTGTAGCAGAATGAACAGAGGTTTGGTCTCTCCCTGTGTGAGGTATAAAAGCTCAGTCAACCTTGCAGTGGGGAGGGAGGAGGCAGACCAAAGCTCCTTTTCCAGATCTGGGCTCAGGTGGTGGAGGAGCTGGGGTGAGTTGTCCCCTCTCATGTGCAGTAGTTTATTGGTAAGCTGGGACAGTATGCTTTCGGATGGGCATTCTTGCTTTTATTTATAGAGAAGCAAAATAGAAGTTGTTGATTTCTTTCTTTCTTTTTGCAGGTTTGTTTGAGATACGGGCTCAGGAGTACCTGGAAACACTTCCCAGTGGGGAGCAGAGTGGAGTCAATAGGTTCCTGAAAGGCCTAGGTAAGGAACCAGCAAAACCCTTGGCTTCTCAGGAGGCCTGGGCTTCTTTTGCCTTCATGTTTGTCACCAAAGAAGCTGTCAAAGGGTGGCAGGGCTCTTCTAGTGACTGTGTTGGGCTTCCTGCAGAGCAGTGCTCTGAGCCTTGAGTGATCAGTGCCTGGCTGTGTGTCACTGCTCTGGTGAGCTGTTGGCTCTGCCCCCTGATCTGTCACTTGTCTGGAGGCTGGTGGAGATCCAAAAATTGGGTCACAAGCTATGTCTGTGTCTTCCAAAGGAGATGGACAGGTCTGAGGAGGCAGTGGAGCAACCAGTGTCTTGGGGGTGGTGGATGTAGATCCTGATGGGGGAAATGGCACAGTTTCCGCTGCCTTCATGTTTACCCTTAGGCAGTGAGAATTGCCCAGGAGTATCCTGAGGTTGACCTCACTGTAAGGGGAGCTAGACAAGAGCTCCAGACTGAGGTTAGAAGTCCTTGATAAGCCATTGGACACCACAGCTAAGAGAGTTTGATTGCATCCTTGGCCCTCTTGTCTTTTCTTGGCCATTTAAGAGCAGCAGTGTCTGTGGGGCTGGTGTGCCCTGCCTCTTACCCACACACACTCTGCCCGGGTGAGCTTAGTAATACATTCACCTTCCAGGACACTGGGTAAATGGGCTCTGGAGGGTGTGTCTGGGGGCTTGCAGAGTCTCAGTCTGCAGTGCTGCTCCTAGGGGGTGGCCAGAGCTGTGGCCTGCTCTGGAGGCACCTGCTTCCAGCTTTGCAGGGCAAGTGGCTGTGGATAGGGACCGAGGGCTGGCAGCACCGGTGATTCTCTGCATGGGCTTGCTCAGATGGTGGTGGTAAGGAATGACACTTGTTTTGCCTGTCACTTATTAGGAGTCTATTTTTCTTTCTCCATCTCTCCAGGTAGTAGAATGAAATTTCTTCACAAAAAATAAGAGCGAAGCACATCCTCATTCCACAGAAGAGAATGGCTCTACCATTTAACAGCAATAAATCAGACTATTATCAACCGTTCCCATTTAGCCTGTTTCCAGGAGCCAACCATGGCCAGGACGTGCTCGCACAGACATGTGGTGCCGCAGGAAGATTTGATGGCTGCAGGGCTGCCGGGACAGGTTTCTGGCTATCTACAGTACCATGCACTGGACCAAGCACTCTCTGAACTCTACACTAGCACGTTGCAGGCATCCCAGCAGATTGGATCTCTTAGCTAGTCAATTCTTTGTTTTGTTGTATTTTTCTATTTATATTTGGGTTAGAACAATTACTAACCAATGACTCTTGCCCTGCCTCCTCTCTGCCTGGTGCTGCAGGAGGCCAAAGCTGGACTCCCACGGGACTGAGCAGGCAAAGCTCAGGCACAGAGAAGGGGAGGAACAGAGATGTATGGAAATAGGTCTCTGCAAAGCTAGGACACTGGGGGCTACAGGGGTGATGTGGGCTAACCAGGGGGAGCTTCTAAGCAAGGGAAAAGGGTGAGGGGGAACCACTAAGCCTACTGAGGACTTGATGGGCCAGCCAGCTCCCCAGGTGGCTGTGCCAGGGGATCCTGGCATGAGGAGAGGCCTTTCCTTATTCAGTGTAATTAAAAGCAAGTGGTGTAAAAGGCGTGCAGACCCTTGGTGTTTTGGGGAGGAGGACAAGCTGTGTCTGCCCACCAGCCCACCCAGCACCAAGTGTGAGCCGGAGAGGACGTCTAGCTGCAGAGCCCTCAGCCAGGCCAAGTCCTTGGCTTCCCCATGAGCCTTGCAGCCCAGGTGGCCTCATTCCCTCACCTGGCCACTTGGAGGGGGAGCCTGAAGTGGAGCTCACCTGCAGGGTCTCACCTGGGAGACCCGCTTCCTGAAAATCAGACAGGCTCTCCCCTCCCATCCCAAGTGTTGCTGCTGGGCAGTGCGGTAGGAAGCAGGCAAAGGCAATGTGCCTGCTGCTGCCTCCCCTGCTCCCTGTTGGGGTGGAGGTAGGACCTGCCATTGCCCCCCTCCTGTTTGCCTCTCCTCTGTCTGTTTTGGTGAGGAGGAGAGGTGGGGAGGTGTCAGGGGAGGCACATGGAGGCTGGAGGGGGGTGAGGACTCTTTTCCAACTAGTGCGAAAGCTGTTTCCCTTG
This sequence comes from Pterocles orientalis, assembly GCA_011057875.1. Taxonomy (NCBI): domain Eukaryota; kingdom Metazoa; phylum Chordata; class Aves; order Pterocliformes; family Pteroclidae; genus Pterocles; species Pterocles orientalis. The sequence continues at coordinate 148,489 of WKFP01014006.1, read as the reverse complement.
AACCACTTGTGAGGGCAGAGTCAAGAGCAGCTGGAGCATCCTTAGGGCTCCTCTGCTTTTTGAAGAAGCCAGAAGGCAGTTCTGCTGTGGCCCAAAGGGAAATCTCTTCACAGCTCCTGGGGGGTTGCAGGGTGAGAGCTGCATGGGCAGCTGTGCTATGCTGGGCTACACAGGGCTGACAGAGGGTTTGAAAAAGAGTCCGTGTGTTCTTGTGGTCAGTGGGCTTTCCAGGGTGAGAGGGCCTTGGTGACCATCAGTGGGGTTCAGAGGAGCTCACCTCCGCTTGGTAACAGAGGGGAAGTGGTGGGTCCAGTCTTTCGAAGCCTGCATTTCTGAAGTTTCCTCCAGTGGCAGCCTCTTCCTTTGCTGTGTTTCAGGACAGAAGAAATGAGCTGTGACGGGTGGTGACAGGAGCAGGCAGCTGGGTGGGTGCAGAGGTGGAGGGGTGAGCGCTTGGAGAAGGTGGTGCTTCGCTGGCTCCCAGTGTATTGGGGCTTGTTATGTCTCTGACATGTGCCACTATCTGGGGACCAGATAAGTTGGGAAATGGCTCTAGGTGGCCCTGCTTGAGCAGGTGGTTGGCCCAGATGACCTCCAGGGCAGGGGGCAGGCAGTACCTGCATATCCGCAGTCCCCAACCCATGTGTGGGGATGGCTGAGGCAGTGATAGAGGGGGGTCAGAGAAGCCAGCAGCATTTATCTCCCCCCGCCAGGAGTCAGGCTCCCGCAGGAGTGAGCAGGTGGGAGGTGTGGGGGGCTGCACCTTGGGTGTGCTGAGCAAAATTGGCACTTCTTAAACCCTAGTCTGACACAGGAGATGGTGGTGGCCCACCAAAGGAGACTGTGGTGGAGTTCAAGGTGACTCAAATGCTGTGGTTTGGTTCTATTTTTAAAGGTGTTTTTAGTGGTAGCAAAATGGGGTCTTGCAAAGCTGGAATGCACCCACACATGCAAAGGGGGCCAGGATGCCTGCAAAGCTTTGTGGGGTGCTAAGTGAAGCTGATCTTGTGGCTCAGCTCAGGCCTCCAGAAGCAGGTGTCCTGAGTGGTCCCCTGCCACCAAGCCTGTGTCTGGTGGCTCCGCGTTCCCCTTCTCAAGTGGCATCTTCAACAGCATGGGACTTAGCCTTCCATGGCAAGAGCCATGGTAAGGAGCTGGGAGGGTTTCCCGGGATGCCGGATGCTCACAGGTTCCTTAGCTCAGCTGGAACTTGCGTGGGAGCATGCTGAGATACTGGCAGCTTTTACTGCAACATCTGAATAGCTCAAATTAAAATGGGTTGTGAAATAGCCCCATTTGTCTCATTTGGGGGCTCCACGTGGGCTCTGCCAGCATGGGGCTCTGTGGCCACTCAGTGCGTTCATTGGCAGCTCTCAGGAAAGTGGGACTCAAGCATTCATAGCACACAAAATCCAAGGGTAGGTGTTAAAAACCAGCAACATAACAAGTGCAATGATAAGAACATTTGCAGATGTGTCATTAAGGATTTTAAATGAAACTCAGACAGAGAGCATTGGTCTCCAGCTGCAGGACAGCTTCTCCAGCTTGACATCAAGCCATGTTGTTCTGGGATGAGCAGGACCCTGCGTCCCTCGGGGCTTTAGATGCTTTGGAGGAATCCACCTGCAAACAAAAGACCCAGACTGGCTGTGCTGGGTCCGACCACAGGTCCATGTGCCCTCCTATGGAGGCTGCCACCAGCAGATGCCCAGAGAAGACTGTATGAACAGAGCACATATACTGGGTACACCCTATATCCTATAAACCTTACACACACAAGCTACATATACCCAGAAGATTTTACTTGCCTACTGTATGTCCCACGACTGAGGGTTTCCTGCAACAAAGCTGGTGTGTGTGTTTAGCAGCCTTGGATGAGTTTCTACTCTGTGACTCTGTGCATGTGGGGGTAGACGAACTTGCTAAGGCAAGAGGCCAGTCTGGGAGCAGTATGGATATCCCAAGGGGTACTGGAGAACTGCAACACTCGCTCTGTGCGGTTAAATGTTAAAAGCCGCGATCTCTGCTCCCTGTTGGTCCCTGGTTAATTAAGCAGCTCGTGCACACCAACGGGAGCAGCTCTGTGGCACTGGGATGCCTATGAGAGCCACGCTTGTCCACTCCCAAGCCACTGGCTAAATCCTGAGCCCCGTTCCCCTCCTTGGCTTCCCACATGGGCTGTCAGTGTCCTGTGAGGGCTCAGGGCACTGAGAAAATCCCAGACCTTACAGAAACATACAGGAATGTTCCATTCGCCACAGTCATTCATTCATCACTGAGGGTGGCCAGTGCTGGCAGGACAAACTGGGAGCCCTGCGCAGCTGAGTTTAGGGGATGAGATGCTGCTCTGCACAGGGTAGGTCTGATTCGGATTTGGAGGGGTGTAGCCAAAGGGCTGTGCTTGTGGGTGGCTGGGTGTGGGGGTCCCCGATGCCAGGGTCTTGCAGCCTACCTCTCTGTCTGGAGACAGCTTTCAGGTGGCAGGTGCTGGTGGGCAGCTTGCAGGTGTAGAGCCCCAGGCAGCCGCTGCAGTCGGAGGGCTTCTGGCAGGGCCGGGACTGGATACCGTGGCAGGAATGCTACAGGGGGAGGGGGAGAGGTGGTCACAGTGTGGATGTCCAGCCTTGCCCAGCCCTGGCCTGGGACCCCCTCCCAGTCAAAGCCAGGTCATTGCTCTCTGCCACTGCGAGCCTCGGCCCTGAGGAGCCTGTGCCATACACAGGCTCAAAGAGGTAACTTTCTGAGCAGGCTTGGGCTGCCTGAGTGCAAGCAGCCTCTTGTAAAGTCAGAAGGTTTCCTTTTGGGGCGTGCATGCCCCACAGCTGGTTATTCAGTCATTCTGGGGTGATGTGAGCTGCTCAGCCGCGGGACTGTGCTTGCCAGGGGCTGTCGGCTCCAGAACTCTCCAGCTGACAGCGGTGCAATGCCTGGGAGTGAGATGAGCTCAAAAGAGCTTCTTCCTCTCCCCTAGACAGGCAGGCTGGAGAGAATCTTACTAGAGAGCAAAGCCAAATTGCAGAAGATTATATGGTACAACGGAATGAGCATTTGCTGCTGGACATTTGGTTTCCATTTAAAAATGGTAAAATAATGTGGTAAAACCTGCACTAGCCAGGACAAGTTGCTCACCAGGCTATAGAGCAGCAGCATCAGGTAAGGAGCTGGAGAAGTCAGGGCCCGAGGAAGCAGTTTCAGGGGCAGCTCATTACTGATTTTGTCAGAAAGCACACTAAGCAGCTGTCCCCCACAGCCACAACACCCCCCCCCCCACCACCACCTCTCCCCTCTCACTGCGATGACACCCACCCCAGCAGAGGATTGCCCAGCGCAGAGTCACCCACCTCGTGGTTCAGGCAAGCTCTACTTGTGTCCCACCAAAAGGCCATCTGGGTTTGATAAAGAAGAAGTTGCTTATTTTTCAGGTGCTGTGCTGAGCCCACAGGGCAGGTTTCCTGCAGGCAGGAAAGGTCTGTGCCTCACTCCGGGCAGCACTGTGAGGAGCTGCTCCCGTCCCCCCAGCAAGGGGTGTCAGGGCATGGTACCCCTGTGGTAGAGCTGGGAGAGCTTTATGGTAACGCTGCTGGGATGGTGATCGTAAGACCCTGGGAGCTGGAGAGTGTTGCAGGTGCTGGGGCTGGAGCAGGACTGTCATTGCAGCACAGGGACGAGTGCAGCAAGACCTGTGCTCGCCTTCTGCCTGCTCACTGCCTGCTCACTGCCTGCTCACTGCCTGCGTGCATGACCACAGGCTTTGCTCCCAGCCTCGCCAGGTACTGGATGGGGTTTTAGGGTTATCTCCGCCCACCACCCTTGTCTGCACCACAAGCTGCACAGTGCTGTGCAACCATGTTGTGGCTGGTGCTTTCATGCTCAGCTCATGAGGAATGGCCCAAAAGTGACTTTTCCACCCACTGTTTGCAGGGATGTGGCACACTCAGCACTTGCTCCTGCTTCCCTCAGTCCTGCCTGCTTTTTATGTCCCCATGGTGCCATGGGAACTCCCTCAGCTCTGTGTGGGGGTGCTGGGGCTCAGGTGTGCGTGGGGAACTCAGTTTTGAATAAGGAGAGCTGGTTGAGTTGCTCAGGCAGCTACTGCCAGCGTGAGGGCAGATGGTAGCAGCCCCTGTGCGTGTAGTAACCCTCTGTCTGGAGGGGAGGTGCCGCTCCAGCCCTGCTCTCCCCAAACCCATCCTTGGCTGCCTGGCACGCGTGTACAGCTGTCCAACTGCATGCATTTGGGTGGGAAAACTGCTGGGAGCACCAGTCGCAGGGCAGATGGAGGATGTGCCGGGAGGATGCTCTCCTCTCCCTGCATGGCAGTGTGGCAGTGCATTTGGGGCTGTCCCGGCTGGTTTTGGTGTCTCTGCAGCGGTGACACTGTTTGTGCTCAGGACCTGCTCGTTGCTACACACTGCACAGACCCACCGGGGCTGCTGCTAGCTCCCTGTTATTATAACAAGTGCCGGGAGCTGGCAGCATTGTGCCCACCCTGGAGAAACCCACGGAGCTGTGAAGCCGAGGGAAGGGCCCATTTCTTTGGCCCCATCCTGTTCGTTAGGCATTTGCAATTATACGTGGCTCCTCCATGCCCTGCAGACGGGCCAGCCAAAGGGGCTCACCAAGCTGCCTGACCCGAGGGCTGGCACCTCCCCTCACTCCCATCCCCCCCTCCAACCCCCCATGCAAACCCCTAAGCCTCATCCTCTAAGGAGGGGTTGCTCTTACCGTGTCCCTGTTGAACTTCCCGTGGCCCTTCAGGTGATGGCTCAGCCCCAGTCTCCTGCTGCGGGAGGGCTGCTGTGGAAACCTCTGGGGCTTGCTGGGGGGCTCCTGCTTGCTGCTGCCCAGCAGGGACTTGGCCATGGCCTTGCTGGGGGACCCAGAGCTGGACAGGGCCTCTCCCATCACCTCCCACACAGCAGCTGGGGGGTGGCTCCCCTCCAAGCCCTGCCTGGGCAGGTTGTCCCCTCCATCTCCAGGTGGCCAAGGGTCTTCTCCATGGCCCCCAGCTCCTGGCTGCCTCTCCAGGGTGCTGGCCCAGGCCCTCAATGCCTTTGATGGTGCCGGGGCCGAGGAAAGCAGCACCAGGAGGGGCACAGCAACCGTCAGCACAGGGACCTTCATCCTCAGGGCTTGGATTTGCTCAGGGTCTTCCTGCCCAGACGAGACTGTTGAGGCAGAAGCAGAGGTGGAAGCTGCCTCTTCCCTGCTGCTGGGTGCTGAAGTCATTTTTATAGCACAGGGACCTATCCTGGGGGGCACAGCCCTTTCCCCCGCCCCTGCTGTGTCCCACCTCCCTGCTTGTGAGCAAGCACAGATGCTTGTGTGGGCCCCGTCTCCCTCCCTTGCACTCCGAAACACCCCAGCACCCTCCCACCATGGCCACCCCATCCCTGCTCGGTGACAGGTACACACATGCCTGCGCACAGGCACACGTCATCTTCCACTCCATGCAGGAGACCAGAGAGATTATTTTCTGTATAGCAACAAAGTTGTACTAGCAAAACACAGGTATTTTCATTAATGCCTGTTGTGATGATTGACATGGACACCACAGCTGATGTAAGGCTGTAAGGGAGAGGGAGGCTGTTTCGCAGACACTGTACCTGAAGCCTGTGTTGGACCCTCTCTGTCTTGCCCTCCCCTAGACATCTTTTTGGCATTTACAGTTGCACAGTGGGCATTCCCCTGTGGACCGCGGATGAGTTCACATGGTCACTGGCCTTCTTAGCTCTGATGTAGGAATGGCTCATAAGTCCCGAGCCAGCAAGTGTCCCCATGAGACCCACACAGAGATCTCCTTCCATTGCCCACTACCAGCCCTTGTTACTCCCCTGTCAGCCACTGATGATCCTGCATAAGACTGAAAAAACAGAGGCAGAAGTGGTGTCTTCTCACCCTTGAGTTTAGTCACTCGGGCTGGAAGACATCTGAAAGAGGTATCTCTGGAAGCTAAGTTACACAACAGAAGAGTGACAAGCTGATTTCCATAGCCAAGTTGGCTACTGTAACTAATTGTCAAAAGGCTGTGGACCAGACCCAATTTGTATAAAATTGATCTAAGTGTATATGTCCTGCTAATTAAGATGCTGGAGGAGTTAAAGGCAGAGGGATCACCATGCAGCTCTAGGCTGGACAGGGTCAAGGAAGCTCTCCTGTGTTCTGTCTTTGCCATGGACTCACTGTGAACTCAGCAGAGTAGTTTGAGCTACATGGCTTGCATGTCCACCTGTGAACAAGCACTGTGCTTCCCCTCCTCCTGGGAAACAGTATCATTAGCCTGAGATGCAGCAACGGTATTGTGAGAATTCTTGTTCCAGAAGGAAGGGAAGGTGTGTCTGAATGTTTTGGTCCCAGCACACAGTGCCCTGGTAGGATTGCATGCCTGCCAGCACTCCTCTCCAGCTGGCCAGATGTGGGAAGTTTTCTGTGTCAAGTACCCAGTGGTTTGCCAAGTGGTCAGAAATGGAGGCGTGGAGAGAAGGGCTTGATCCAGCTTTCTGAGGTGTATGGGTGGGTAGGGGAGTAATGTTTGTTCTGTTTTGCTTCGGACTCGACACTGGGCTGAAGAGGAAGGAAGCACCGAATTCAGAGGAATGTGTGCAGAACAAGGGGTGGTTGGCTTTTAAATGCCACCAGCTGGCCCCTGGTTACCCCTCTCTGATTAGTCGTGCCGGCTTTATCCAGGGTCATTGGACTTCAGAGCAAGAAAGTGCCACATTTGCTGGCTGGCTTGGGAAGACTGATGTTGTCCTACAGTGTTATATGCCTGTCACAGGTTGTAGTCCATGGGACCTCTTGGATAGAAACCAGGAGTGAGCAGCAGGAGAGGAAGTTGCTGCTGGGCCCACCTGAAGAGACATGGTCCTGAAGATCTGGGAGTTGGCGTCAGGGGAGCTACCATGGTAATGGACAACAGTGACATGAGGTGGAGAAAGGAAAAATCCCCTCAACAGAAAACCTAGAAGGACTGGAGGTTCAAGGAAGCAGGAGGTCTGAAAGATGAGAAACTTTATAAAGAAGGTCCCTGGGTTGGGGCCACCTTCCTTGAGGTTTTACTCAAGACCAAAACAGATTAGTGTTCCCCTTAGAGGGGAAGATGAGACAAACTCTTAACAGGCAGTAGATAGAAGAATCAAGCTGTGGTTGTTGCAACCCACAAAAAAAAAAAGGGGGGAAAAACAGCAAACATGAGTGTGAACAGTGCAATACAAGTTGTCACCAAATGCACTCCATTGACACTTTACCTACCAAAAGGTAGCATGCACCAAAAGTCTAAATTCTCTGGTCAGCAGCCAGCTTTGGAGCTCTAAGCACAAAACACAGCCCAGTTCCTGCTGGGAGTGTGAGGAAGTGATGGATGAGAAAGCCATGGTGCCCTAGTCCATCTTCCATACCTTCACCTCTGGCCAGCTCCTGCCCTTGACTTGCTCCTGACTGACGCTGGAAGTGCTGATTTCTGGGGAAATGGGCTCGTAGGAACGGAGAGACAAGCTTGCAGCCAGCAGACCCATCCGGACACATGTATCTGTGTCATGTTTAGCAAGCATCCCTGCAAGGATTCCTGCCATTAAGCTGTGGAGAGAAAGACAGGCAGTTCTGAGCACTGAGGAACATCTTTGACCTTGGGAACATGGCTATTTGTAAGAGCATTAATTTGGATCCAAACCGACACTTACAGATGCAGAATGTGTCACACAGGAGGACTGAGGTTATAATGAAAAGGTTTTGCTTTTTAATATTTATTTTTAAATTTGGAGTAACAAGCAGTGCTATTATTCACATTTTATTTGCTTCTCATCTGCAAAGTTGAAGTACTTTCCCGTTACACTACATATTATTTTCTCCCCAGTTTTCTAGGTGAGACAGGAGAAAAGAAAGGAGTCTAAGAAAGGAAGAATATTTTTCCCTTGCTGTCTAATTACTTTGTCACTTGTTGGTGCCTTTTTACATTCCCTCCTGTCCCCCATTTGGGAAGGGGTGGATGGGAAGAGAGGTGAAGTTTCCATATATATGTGAGTGGGGCAACAGACACAGCTGGAAAAATAAATCCAAAGCTGAAATGAGATTTTAGATTCAGATTTTTGTAAACTTTCACTGTGGTTTTCACTGGAGATTTCCTAGTAAAAATGATGTGAATGCTTGGAACAACAGCAGTCACCTCACAAGGCACCAAGGAGACCATCAAGAGACGGGGATGACTTTGCCATCTGGCTGGCTTGCAGAGGAAGGCTCTGTTGAGGCATGGATACGTGCAAGGTACTGTTTGTGACTGACTGGGAACAGCTAATGTTCAGTCATAGCTAAATACAGTAATGATGCTCGGAAACTAGGAAAGGACAAAGGAGAAGTGAAAGAGAAGGCAGATGATAATGACATCTGAGAGGAAGCAAGGACAGAAAAATGTGATGGCAGGAGGATTAATGAGCAAATCCATAGGGAAGGGAGAAAGACCACTTTTTTTGTTTTGTGCTCTGATTACCTCAACATCTTTTTATCCATAACAAAGGCAGAGAAGATTATGATTTCCATAAACCATTCAATCTCTCAACAGCTCCAGAGGTTCAGAGTAAATATTTGGGGGAGCATCCCCTAGCAATGCCATGTGCAGGCACGCGGTGTTATGTTGTCAGGGCAGCTGGGAGCAAGGAGCAAACAGCCGCTGCTCCCTGCACACATGCATGGCTCCTTGTGCAGCATCTCTGGAGCTGCAGGAGTCAAAGCAAGGCATGAGGTGCCCTGGATCAGTGTTTCTGGGTGCGCAGCATCCCCTGACCAGTGCTTCACATTCCGTGCTGTCCCTTGAAAAGTCCCTTGAAAATGCCAACAGGCTGGGCTCGGGCAACTTTACTGGTTTATATGCTGTGGAGATGGCACGTGTGTCAATGTAGTGTCCCAGCATCTCCAGCCTGTTTTGGCACTCTGACTCTGAAGAACAGGGATTTCTGCAGCTCAGTGGAGCATCCAGGGTTACCAAGAAGGGCATCCCTGGACGAACAGAAGGACAGTGAAAATTCCCACATGAACCTGGGGACTCTGGGGAATGGGATTTCCAGACCAATATTACTTCAGGAATGGGAGCAGTAATGGGTCCCCAGCTTTCAGGTAGCTTTGGAAGGAAATACAAACTTCAAGTACTTCTGTGTAACTCAGTGGAGGTGTTTGGCAGTGGCACACTTTATCTCACCTTTGGTATTCCCTTAAATTAAGCTTTTAAAAAGGGAAAGGAATCCCTAAAGAAGATGTGTAGTTCACATTAGCCTCTAGAAAAAACTGTCCTGCAGTAAGGGGCAATTATGTACAGAGTAGATGGTGCAGAGAGGAGGCTGTGTTCCTGCGGGCTGGCAGAAGATTGGGCACATCTGCTAAAAGTAGTGAGCAAAGCTGAGCTTTCCTTAGCTCAGCCTAAGACAGGCTGACCCCGCAAGTTTCCTCCCAGCCCCCATTCCTTTGCTGTTACACTTGCTGCCCTGAACACCACTTCGGTCTTCTTTGGAGAAGACCAACTTGCAGTTGCAGTCAACTCATCTCAGAGGTGCTGCGGGACACAAGGAGTGTGTCCTCGTGTTAAGTGGGTTAACTAGCTTGGCAAGAACTTATTAATTGAGCCTAACTCAAATATTGGGGATGCTCTAAGTTTAAAAAAAAAAAAAAAGTTTTCAATTTGCCAACTCATAAAAGAAAAAAGTGTTGCTATGTTGAGTTACTGGTAAGTGAGAGTAGGAAGATAAAAGGAAATATTTGTCACATGCAGCCTTTTGGTCTAGCCCAAGGCAGTGAAAGGATACAATCAATTATTCTTATAAGGCAAGAAGAAAATAATCTGACTACTATACATAGTTTGACAAGTTAACAAGGAGCATAACAAAATATTACTCTGACAGACTAAGAGTGGATTGGTGGGGCAAGGAATAATAGCTGCCATTTCCTACTCCTATGCACAGCATTGTGTGAACAGCTAGGCGAATTATACAGCAGACTCTTTTGAGGCATGAGCTATTGCCAGAAGCAAATGCAGAACCTGATGAAATGCTTTTATAGCACGATTTTAGCTACTGAGTGGCAGTCCCACTTCCACTGGAGAAGTATGGAAGTAAAGGCGTTAGTAAAACAGCTTTAATGCGAGGTGGTTTACTTTGCTTTTAGCAGCTCAGCTCGGACTAATTCAGTACCACATTGCCATAAAAGGCTTGGATTTTAAAGAAAAGGAAAACTAGTAATGGCAAGACTGGCTTCCAAGATGCTTAGGGGACATTTTTAGCAAGCTTTGCAAGGAATCACCGTAACCAGTCCTGTTCTTGTGTCCTCAGTGTCTGTTCCTCAAGCAGCAGGACATCATTTGCCTTTGCAGTGGAATTTCAAAGAAATCCAATTATGGCCCTTCCACGTTTAGCTGGAGAAGACAAAGTAGTGAGCAATATACCTGTCGCCAGCTCCTGAGACGTTGACTATCTCCTCCCTGCTGATGTGGATGGCGGGGTAGTGTGTGGCACAGAGGCTGGCAGCAGCAGTCTGTGGGGGGAGAGAGGGGAAGCTGGTGGGAATTGCCCAAGCTGATAAAGCCTGATGTGGCTCACGCCATCTAAACCTGCACGGATGCCAAAAAAAGAAAAGGGAAAAAAACCACGGCAATAATATTTTTTTACACTTTGAAAGAGATCAGTGATTTAAATGAAACTTCTTGGAAATGAAGCTTGCACTCATGAATATTCACAGTAAGCACATTTAAAACTAGCTAACTATAAACACTGCTGCTGGGACAAACAACTTGATTTTGTTTCAGAGCTGTGTATTCCACCCCTGAAACACATAAATTTGCCAGCAGTGATGCCATGTTTCCCAGGACTGTTGCCATGCCACCAGGAATAGCAACAGTGCTATATGGTCCCAGCAAGAAGCAACTGAGAGCTCAAAGTTTGTCTTATGTGCCCTTACCTGTTCATGGGCTCCTGGATGAAGCGAGATGTTCCCTCCCAGGCTCTTGCCACACAGGAGGACACCGTGAGTGCCAAGGGTCACCACCACACAGCGCAGGTGGGCCAGCAAAGGCCGGGCCAGGACCATTGCCGTCTGGACGACATCATCCAACCTCGACGGCAGCTCTTCAGAGATCAAGGAGGAAAAACTGTGGTATAACTTTAAAGGTCCTCGACTGGCCTTTTTATGGGCTGGCAGCCTATTTATGAGCATCACTACAATTATTTATGAGCACTTCTGAAACGTAATTTATATTTTTTTTCTTTAAATCATGGGAAACATGGAATTCTCCAATGCTAGTTTTCAATACCATACCTCTGCCCTATGCTGAGGAAACCAGCCCTCATGGGACTAAACATGTGTCTGCAGAGATCAAAAAAATGTCCTGAAGCATGACTTCCTTGTCTTAATGGTGTTGGAATTCCACCTGTATGTGGTGGGGTATTTCATTTCTGCAAAGGGTGGTACTGTTGGAACAGGTGCCCTCAGAGCATCATGCTTCAGAGTCATATTTACAAACCAGAGATTGTTTCTGTTTCGATGATGAAGGGAGGCAAAAGGCATCTCTGGTTTTGGACAAGGAGCCGTCCCAGGCCTACTGTGCTCTTTGATAGCTCATCAGTCTGGCCTGAGCCGCACAACCCACCCAGAGATGGCTGTAAGGTGGAAGACGCCAAGAATGCTTACGAATCCCCACTGTGTTATAACCCAGTTTGCTTGAAATGGGGGCTGGGGAGGAAAATGCTCTTCTCTGGGGTCTAGGTTATCTAAAAGTGTGACTGACCCTTCTGAGTATTCAATACCTGCTGGCAGAGGGTTCCCAAGGGTCCGATTGATTGCTCTTAGCTCTTGCAGGTTGGGGGAAATGTATGTGAGCGCTTTCCAGCTGTCTGAGAGGAATGGCTTAGAGGCTTTGTTCTCATCTGTTGGCTCATAGCACACTTCAAAACAACATTGAAATTGGTTAGTTAATTAATTAATTAGTGATTCATCTCTACGTCAGAGCAGGATGCAGCGTAGAAGGCTTAGAGTGATCTGCACAACTGGGGTTATACAGGCAATCTATTAGAAACTGAAATACTGTTTCCCCCATGCTGGGGACAATGTCTCCCAGGGTTTCCTTTCTGGTGCTTAGCAATGATGCTGTTGCTTCTGGCTGTGGAGTGATATAATCAGACTTCAGGTTTGTTACTCCTCTCAGCTGGTTTTGGAGCCTCTGACAGGTTTTAAGAACACTGTCTCCTTCTTCAGGATTTGCTTTTGAAAAATGAAGACGTAACTCCAAAGATGTTCAGAAAGCCCCCAACCAGCATACCAAAGGAGGGGGTTACGTATTTTATGGGAAGTGGGAGAAAAATCCTCTCAAAAGATGTTTTAGCACTTATTCTGAGCAGCAAACTAAATGGCTGCTCAAACTGGCAGAAGCACAGAGATTTGTGGTTGCCTTGAGATTATAGGCAAAGAGAGCAGCTTTCCCTGTCTCTCTGGCAGTGCCCAAGGGCTATAGCACCTTCCCCACAGGAAATGTGATTTAGCTGCATAATGAGAAAAACTCAGAGAAAGAAGAAATGTGTCATCCATTTGAAGTGCAGTAGCAGTGTATAGAAAGGAGCACTGAATAACACAGCATTTCAGACAATAAATGGTTATCTCCCGCAAGCGGCAGTGGAGAGGGGTCAGGGTGTGCAGAATGACTTGGCACACCGCTGTTAGGAGCTATGGGGCCAGGGCTGAGGGAATTCTCCTTACCTGCCAGCTGATGCTCTCTAGCTAGTTGGCAGACGTATTGAATAGTGGGAAGAGGCACATTTCCATCAATGCAAACTAGCGGGGCCTGGCACAGGTTCTCCTTGAACTGGGACACCTAGTGAATATCCAGGACACAGAGTAGAGACATGTTGAGCCATTGCAGAGGAACAAAATGATTGCTATTCAGACCTAGGATGCAGGATTTTCACTTGTAGTGTAGCCCTTAGGTGCAGGCATGAATTGAACTACAGAATGGTTTGGGTTGGAAGGGATGTTAAAGATCATTGAGTTCCAGCCCCCCTGCCATGGACAGGGACACCCTCCACTAGACCAGGTTGCTCAAAGCCTCATCCAGCCTGGCCTTGAACACCTCCAGGGATGGGGCATCCACAGCTTCCCTGGGCAACCTGTTCCAGTGCCTCACCACCCTCACGGTGAAAAATTTCTTCCTAATATCTAATCTACATCTACTCTCTCTCAGCTTAAAACCATCACCCCTCTTCATATCACTACACCCCTGACAAAGAGTCCCTCCCCATCTCTCCTGTAGGTCCCCTTTAAGTACTGGTAGGCTCCCTGGAGGTCTCCCTGGAGCCTTCTCTTCTCCAGGCTGAACAACCCCAACTCTCTCAGCCTGTCCTTGTATGGGAGGTGCTTCAGCCCTCCGATCATCTCTCCGGATTCACTCCGACAGGTCCATGTTCTTCTTATGTTGGGGGCCCCAGAGCTATTTAATGTCACTGTAGGATTCCCTGTGCTATTCCTGGCTTGACTACAGCTTTGTTTGCTGCACATGTCATTTAGATGTCCTCTGCACAATTAATCCTGAGACAGGTTGTTCATCACAGTGTTTAACTCCTGGGTCCTACTGAATTGCATAGGGATGGGGGACAGTGGAGTAGTAGTGTGGGGAGATGCTGTTCTTTCCTTTGGCTCTCTGAGGTGTCTCCGCCACTGCCTGAACGCGGGCCAGTGCTATTGGCACTCGAGCCGCATCGCTCCCATGTCTCTGCTAATCCTGGCAAAAAGAAGGGTTGCCAGAATGCACTTTGCAGTAGAAGATCAGTTCAGAGTTTCCACTGGCCACAGCTGTTTCGTAAAGCTCAGGTGAATTAATCTGTCATGTAATGGTTTTCTGTTGCAAGGCTTGGGAGAGGCAGGGTGGGGATGGAAGTGGGAGCAATGACCATATTTTTCCCTAGGAAGTCTCCACTTCATGGGGATCCCACTGATAATTAAATTGCACTTAGCTTCCATGACGCTGTCAGTCATGAAGCACAGGCTTTTGTTCTGTCAACAAAAGAACGAGTAAGGAAGGAGGATGGATGCAGTGATGGGACTTTGACTGAATCAGTCCTTAATCACGGCTTCCATTAGCCCTGACATTTTGAAGGCTTGGATGTGCTGAGCAGCAGCGCCCATTGATACAACTCAGCATGTAGAAACAACAGGGATGATGGGGAGGGGATGGAACAGAAAACTTGTTTCAACCAGTGTTCAGTCTGCTGTTTTGCTTTTCCCTAAAGGGGGAAATACCATTTCTGCAAGTGGACTGGATTTATTGCTGGCTTTAAGGTGCCAAAAACTATAGGTTAGCTGGGACTAGTTAATTAAGAGGATTCTGGCCTACATGTCCTGGGATGATAGTAGTGGTGATACTGTATGGGGCGTAGACAGAAGTTCCATCTGGGTCGGCAGTAACAGAGTGCTCTGGTAGCTATCTCAGTGGCCAGTGTCTGGGGTTTACTTTAGGATTTCCCATGTTCCCTCTGCACACCCACTCCCTCCTAATACAGCTTCACCAGTTGCCTTTTGTCACACATCCATGCTCCTTCTCATAAGAAAAAGCTTACAAATCAGGTGGTATGCATACGTATTGCTCTGTTATCTGGTGGTGGATTTCCATATCTCCCACGCCGACGCTGAGCTCCCCAGCACTAGTGATCACAGCACAGTAAGTGGCTGTGCTCTTCCCCTCCAGCTGAAGAACGGCGCTCATGTCCTGAAACAGGGAGGACAGTTATACGTGGAGCTCATTCTTTGTTTGTGCCCACTTGATCAGTAGCCCAGCTCGCTGTTCTCCCTTCAACCTTCCTTCTCCCTTGAGATAAGCAACATTTCAGAGGTATCTTGGTCTAGACAATACTTGCAGATGACTATTTTTTAATATTTGCAATGCAACAAATGCCACAGGTTAAAGAAGTCATTAAGTAAATGAGAGTGACAAGTCTCTGACATGCAGTTCCATAGGTTGTGTCTCTGTTGTAATGGAGGAGTGGTCTGCAGCCCTGCCTGCTGTAGCCATTCATTCCCATAGCTTGCATGATACACGGATGGTCTGCCGACACGCTAGCATGTCTTGGTGGCAAGCTCCAGCTAGCAGTTATATTAGCCGTCTCACTGACCACACAGCCTGATCTTGAGGGCAGCCTTAGAGCCATTCTTACAGCAGTGTCACAGACACAGCTATGGGGTGTCCTTCCTCTGTGGGTCTCGTGAATGATCTACTTAGAGAAAACAGGGCATTTCTTAGAACATATATGTTGGTGGAGAAATGCATCCCCCCCAGTAGCTCCCAGGGAAACCGGAGGTTTTAAGGAAAGTGTCCTCTCCAACACAAGTGGTAATGGGTTTTGTTACAGGCAAGGATTGCCTGGCAGCAGGCCAGCAAGTCCATCTTTCCTTGGAAGACTGCTCACTTTGCCAACACAAAGTATGCTGTGCTGGGTAGAAGAAGGATCATAAACCTGCTGCTACAAAGCCTTTATAAGCCAAAAAAAAAGAGTTCTCGTTCTTGGTACTTCATTTACTGAGTTACTCAGGTATGCCCATGTGCTCTATTTGGATACCAGGGCCCTGAGGGTGCTAATTGGCCTTAATGGCCCTGACCAGCCTCACCTGGGATCTCCACCCGCACCCCTGCCTCGCCAGCAGCCCTGCTTCATCACCACTGAGCTGCCTACTCTCTGGGGTTGTTCTCTTTGTCTGTTCTGTTCCTTGCCTGGGGTGGTGTGAGGCTCTGCCCTGCTGCCTCTGGTGAGCTCCTGCTGCTTCTGGTTCTCTGACCTTGGTGGACAAGCTGCTGCTGAAGTCAGGTATTCCTGTGGTGTGCAGTTAGGGGTGTATGCAGACCATACTCCTCTGAACTTGGGAGGTGTCTAGTCTGGGCTCCCAGTTCCAAGTTTTCTCTATTTTATGCTTTACCCAAACCAGGCTGATTTTCGCATTGCTTTGCCTATCCTCAGGGTCAGGCTTTGTGTATTTCTGGCTGTGCTTAGGACTTCCTAGAAGTTTTCACCATTCTTCCTGATTTACCTTTCTTTCCTTCAAGCACCCCTCCCTGGAGCTGAATTCAAAACATGGTTCAGACTCCAAATGGTACATACATCTAGCCTGTGTTCTGGGGGTGTCTCCTTGCTTTCTAATTGTCTGTAAGTAAAGGAGCATTGAATTATTCCTACTCTTCGCCTGATGGAAGGTGGTGCTTATGCCTGGCAGGGTGGAAAAGACTTTTCCCACTACGTAATGTCATCACTTCCGTGCTTCTAAGGTGCCATTACTGTGCAACATACCATGTGGTGACAGGAGTGCAGGATGGACTCTGAATGTTCATCCTTCCCCATGGCTGATAAAAAGAGCGGAGTCAGCCCAAGACGGCTTAAGCAGTCTAAAAGCAAATAGAAACAAAAGATGTTAATAAATCCATCAGACTACTGTGAACACAATGACAGCCTGTGCAGGATGAGTTCTGTAGGAAAGCCTTCTGGAAAACTTAATGCCCATCAGTCCTTGTCTAGAAGGATGTTCAAGATGAAACTCAGCCATGGCTGCTGCAAATTACTGTCTGGGGCTGAGTGGGGCAATTTATGTCTGCCTGCTGCACTGGCACTCTGGATTATCTAGATTTTTTGGAACATCCATGAGTGGAGGAAAAGAGAAGGGGGAAGAAACTTGTGCATGTCACTGGCACTGTCTCCTTTACTGTCACAGGCATGTGGGCTTTCCCACATTGCTTCTGTGCATGGCCTTTCCTGCTGTTGGCTTTCCTACACTGCTGCTCACACCATGCTATTTTACTAGAATTATTGAATCTGAACGGATTAAAGACCACTCAGTGGGTGGCATGAGTGGCTTTTTTTTTTTTTTTTTACCCTCAAGCTTTTCCATTTGTGATCTGAAGTGACAGTAGATCTGTGTTAGGAAGATTTGGGAAAGGTCAAAAAGCAGCAATAATAATAATAATTTTTTTTTCTGATCTGCCCCTGCTAATTTCAATACCAAAACATTGGTCTACTGCTGCTTGTGGTGGAGCACCAGGTACACCATGGTCCTTTCCTCTTGCCAAGGACTGTAGCCCTTTTTCATCTACTGTAATTCGTGTGCCCCAGTTGCTCTTGTCCATGGTGCATGGATGAGCAGCACTGAATAAGCTTATTCTTTTCAAATACTTGTTCAAGATATATTTGTTGCAACTACAACCTGGCATTAATTCAGCCCAGAGGGCCAGGCTGTTCAGCAGTCATTGGAGATCACTGATGCTTACTTTGATTTGGGGTCACTGTGCTATATCATAGAATTATAGAATGGTTTGGGTTGGAAGGGACCTTAAAGACTATCTAGTTCCAACCCCCCTGCTATGGGCAGGGACACCCTCCACTAGACCAGGTTGCTCAAAGCCTCATCCAGCCTGGCCTTGAACACCTCCAGGGATGGGGCATCCACAGCTTCTCTGGGCAACCTGTTCCAGTGCCTCACCAGAAGAAATTTCTTCCTAACATCTAATCTAAATCTGCCCTCTTTCAGCTTAAAACTGTTACGCCTCATCCTATCACTGCACTCCTTGATAAAAAGTGTTTCCCTGTCTCTCCTGTAGGCTCCCTTGAAGTACTGGAAGGCTACTAGAAGGACTGCCCAGAGCGTTCTCTTCTCCAGGCTGAATAAGCCCAGCTCTCTCAGCCCCTCCTTATATGGGAGGTGCTTCAACCCTCTGATCATCTTCATGGCCCTCCTCTGGACTCGCTCTAACACATCCATGTCTTTCCCATGCCGAGGACTCCAGAGCTGGATGCAGGACTCCAGGTGGGGTCTCATGAGAGTAGAGTAGAGGGGGAGATTCACCTCCCTCAACCTGCTGGTC
>WKFP01014006.1:94989-130606 GCA_011057875.1 Pterocles orientalis | reverse complement strand
AGGGACAAATCACAGCTGGCATGCACCCACAGACATAGTCAAGAACTAGGCACCTGCCAAGTTTCTTCCAACACCACCAAAGGTTCGTCTCACTCTTCCAGCGTTTGTTTGCCCACCACCCTGGAAGAATAAATTGTTAATTGGCAAAACTGGGAGGGCTGCTTGGCATAGATGCTACGTCTCCATTAACATGTGAAGTTGATGTTGCTGAAGCATAGGTCAGCAATTAGGAGCAGAAAGCATCTAGCTACCAGATTGAGGGCCACACCAACTTCTACAGCCATCTACAGACTTCAGCTTTGATGATAAAGGCCCACTTCCTGGGAGGGGGGGATCTTTTTGATCTCCCATGCATTGCTATTTTGGTCTTATTTGCTAAGACCTCTTAGCAACAACACTATTGAGTGTTTCAGTCAACATGAACAGTCCTCTGAATTTACCTGCTCACAACAGCACTGGGACTCCAGAGCTGCTCATCCAGACCTTCCAGGCTACTTAGCTACCCCCTTAAGCAGTTTGTTTGGTTTTGTTTGTTGTGGGTTTTTTTTTTTTTTCTCTTTGAAGGTAAAATGAGATTTGTTACCTTTGCCTGTACTGCCTCTATACTTTACTTGTGGAAGGATCTCTTTCAGTGTCTGAATACTTCTTCACTCACCCTTCTCTTCCCAAAAAACTCCCTCATCAAAAATACCCTTCTTCTCCACCTGTGTGGTTATCAACTTCCCTTTTCTCTTGCCTCTGCTTTCCACTCCATCAGTCTGTCACAAGCAGACAAATTGTCAGAACACAGGCAATCCCTCACCCATCTCCTCCTTCTAATTCTTCTGCCAGAAGAATTACATCAGTAAGTGCTCACATCATTTTGGGCTTCATCTGACTATCAAACGGTTTTAAAGCTCTTGTTCCATAAAAACCTGAAACATACTTTCCATTTCTGAAGACAGCTTGCCACTGGTGGTCATAATGATCTTCACAGTTCTGGATAATTCAGAGTTCTCCAGAATGTCGAGTGTTTGGGTGACAAGCACTGAAGTGTGTGCATGCCCATGCACAGCAGCTCCTGTCCCAGACTCTCTCTGCCCAGGTGCACATACACATTTTTCTTGCTTGTAAACACCACCACCTATCCTGAACAAGTAAGTATATTGCCATCTCACAGTAAGAAATACTCTGCCTCCAACCTCCCACTGTTCTTGGGCATTCTCAAAACTCATACTGAAGCTCGCCAAGGACCCTTCTTCCCCTGTGTGAAGCTGTACATCTGTCCTTTGCACACAATGCTTTCTTCTGCATCCAGCCCTATGACTGTAAGAGGCTGCTCTGCCATCTGAATGTACCCTTTTATTACTCCCTTCTGACCTCCAGGCTGTTTCTGTTTCCTGTGACTCTCCCCAGTCCTGTAGTCTGTAAGACTTGGTGCTAATTCTTGATACTTTTGCTTTTCTGTCTGGCAGCTCTCCAAGCCCTGTACTGCTCAGACCGCCTGAGCAGAACTGACTGTATATAAGCAACCTATGGCTTCTGTCCATCTTTCCACTACTTCTCACTCCTCATTAACCCAAATGCCCCTCTGTTACATTTGCTCATGCTTCCTGGGAGTTGCCACTGGCATTGCCAGGAATGAGGGTATTTCCATCTGCAACTGTCTCCTGTTGAGTGTTGCAGATTTCCAAAGCATTGAGCTTGGCTATTTTAGCTCTGAAACTAATTATCCATAATAGCAACCAAGGGGAAAAAACCCCAAAAACCTACTCTGAAGTAAAAAGCAAGGATCATAGGATCACGGAATGGTATGGGTCAGAAGGGACCTTAAAGATATAGTTTGAACGCCCTTCCACTAGACCAGGTTACTCAAAGTCTTATCCAACCTGGCCTTCAGCACCTCCAGGGATGGGGCATCCACAACATCTCTGGGAAACCTGTTCCATTGCCTCACCACCCTCACAGTAAGAAGTTTCTTCCTAATATCTAATCTAAATGTACCCTCTTTCAGCGTAAAACCATTACCTCTCATTCCTGTCACTACACTCCCTGATAAAGAGTGCCTCCTCATCTCTCTGTAGGCCCCCTTGAAGCACTGGAAGGTTCCCTGGAGCCTTCCTTTCTCCAGGCTGAACAACCCTAACTCTCTCAGCCTCTCTTTATATGGGAGGTGCTCCAGCCCCCTCACCATCTTTGTGGCTCTCCTCTGGACCTGCTCCAACAGGTCCATGTCCTTATGTTGGGGGCCCCAGAGCTGGATGCAGGACTCCAGGTGGGGTCACATGAGAGCAGAGCAGAGGGGGAGAATCGCCTCCCTCGACCTGCCGATCATGCTTCTTTTGATGCAGCCCAGGACACGGTTGTCTTTCTGGGTTGCAAGCGCACATTGCTGGGTCATCTTCAGCTTCTCATCAAACAACACTCCAAGTCCTTCTCTTCAGGGCTGCTCTCAATCCATTCTCCTCCCAGCCTGTATTTGTGCTTGGGGTTGCCCCGACCCAGGTGCAGGACCTTGCACTTGGCCTTTTTGAACTTCGTGAGGTTTGCATGGGCCCACCTCTCAAGCCTGCCAAGGTCCCTCTGGATGGCATCCCTTCCCTCCAGCATGTCAAGCACACCACACAGCTTGGTGTCATCGGCAAACTTGCTGAGGGTGCACTCCATCCCACTGTCCATGTCTCCCACAAAGATGTTAAACAACACTGGTCCCAGTACCGACCCCTGCAGAACACCACTTGTCACTGGTCTCCACTTGGACATCGGACTGTTGACTGCAACTCTTTGAGAGTGATGATCCAGCCAATTCCTAATCCACTGAGTGGTCCTTCCGTCAAATTCACACCTCTAATTTAGAGACAAGGGTGACATGTGGGATAGTGTCAAATGCTTTGCACAAGCCCAAGCAGATTACATCAGTTGCTCTTCCCTTATCCACTAACATTGTAACCCTGTCTTAGAAGGCCACAAAATTTGTCAGACAGAATTTGCCCTTAGTTGACTGTCACCAATCACCTCCTTATTTTCCATGTGCCTCAGCATAGGTTCCAAGAGGATCTGCTCCATGATGTCATCAGGCACAGAGGTGAGACTGACTGGCCTGTAGTTCCCTGGGTCTTCCTTATTTTCATTTTTAAACGTGGGGGTTATGTTCCCCCTTTTCCAGTGAGTGGGAACTTCACCGGACTGTCATGACTTCTCAAATATGATGGATAGTGGCTCAGCAACTTTATCCACCAGTTTCCTCAGGACCTGCAGATGCATCTCATCAGGTCCCATGGACTTGTGCACCTTCAGGTTCCTTAGATGGATGGTTGTTTAGGCAAGTCAAACAACATCATTTTGAACACCGCTGGTCCTTATTTCAATATCAAAAGAGGTTACTGTCAGTAATGAGCATAAACTCTCTTTTATGCAGTTCCACTAGCTGTTTTTCCAAACTGATGCCTGCAGGGATGTTGAAAATACTCATGAGCTTCTTTTGTTGTCTGGCATGCTGATCTTCTCTTTTAGTGCCCCACACATCCCAAAGGCAGAGTTTCGGGTTTTTTATGCCAAGCCTTGCCCTAACAGCAGATGTACCAGCCTCCCATTCAGAGATCCTGCTGTGGGTCGCTTCAGCTGTTGTATAACCCCACAGGGCCTTGAAGAAATTAAGATGCTAAAACTCTCTTTAAAGTAGCAGCCGGGTGCAGTGAGAGAGAAACTAGCAGCCTGCTTTTGAAGAAACTGGCTCTCATCGCATGTTTCCAGCTCAGACAGCAGGTCCAAGTCTGAGTGGTAACTGGGTGTCTCTTGTACAATGTGTTCAGGTGGGGCTGGCTGAGATGAAAGAACTTAGATGAAAATAGACTCCCTGAGATGATTTGAAATAACACTGAACTGATGCTTTCTGGCAATGTTTCAGAGAATGGAGAGACTCTCTGGGACCTTCCACTATGTCCTAAGAGGTTTGAATTCCTCATGTAAAAATGAGACTCTGCTCAGTTTCTGGGTATCCTGAGAGCTATAACCATAATGCTTCTTCCAGCATTTTTCTCTGAGCAAGACTGTGCATCCTTCTTTGCAGGTCAGATACTTACAAAGTGCTTTACTTCTCGATAGCCTTGAAGGCCATGTGGGAATTACAACCAGGACAGAATACAGCTGCTTTCTTGCTAACTGGGACAGCATGAGGTGTGAGTGGTACCCCAGTGCTCTGCAACAAACCCAACATGCATAACAGTGGGACCTGCTGGATGCTCAGCCCTTTGAAAAAATCTGTCTTTAAAAGCCAAAACAAAGACGTGCTGTTGGAGGTGCCTTTTCGTCTGTGCCTAACCACAGCAGCTGTCAGCAGGAACGTTTTGGCTGTCAGTTCCTGAATCCTCCTGCAGCTTGGCATTTGGGTGGCTGCCATGATGCACCATCAGCTCTAGGGCTAGCTGCTATACAGGGCAGCTAATGCCTCACTTTCTCATGTAACTTTAACATTTCCTGTTTTCTTTTCCCTTGTCAGCTGTTCCCAGCAGGGTCTGTAGCTGCCCTTGGCCCCTCAGCATGCCATGGGTGGTCCTGGGATCTGCACTCACATCTGACATGCCAAGGGGTGGCTGCCCACCCTTGGACACAGCTTAGCTCCTTGTCCTGATGGCTCGGTGTTGGGTATGGATGTTATCAGTTAGATCACAGCTGAAGCAGTTGAGCTTTTGGGTTTGCAAGCCGTCATAGCTGATGCCACAGCATGTCACCCTTGACCAATGTAATATTGTTTGGCCTCTGCCTCTATCGCTGAATAGCCAGCTTCCTTAAGGACAGCTTCCCCAGCACGTCTCTCCCCATCTGACTGAGAGGTCTTCACAGATTGCCCCATCTGACAGCAGGAGTTTCCTGCCTTGGCAATCAGCGTAGAGTAATTTGAGACATGAAACAATTTTTGAGCAAGCTTTACCACCTCAAACTGTAGTACTTCATATAGCTCAACAAAAATTGGGTAGGCTATGCAAATGGCTGTTATTTACCCAGGGAAGTCCCAGGTCTGTTCCACTTTAGCTTCTTGCTTGTTTGTTGGTCAAACCAAATTGAGAGGGAGAGGGTCTGGTGACATTTAAAATGTTCTATTTTTTTAGAGCTTCTTTTTTTTTTTTTGGTGACTCAAGTCTTCTATGATTGAGGAAGTTAGCTCTCTTGTTTAGCTGTAGCTGTGTCAGTCCTACTTTTCTCAAAGGTTTCTTACCACCATGGGTACTCTGCACGAAGACTCTTGCTCCTATTCATGCTGCTTTCCACAGCTAAGACGGTCCTAGGCAGCCAGAGCTGACTCTTACCTGTGGATTTCCTTCTTAATAGGGTCTGTCCTTGAACTAGAGGTTGACACAGTAAGGGGCTTTGAGAGTGCCTGGGGCAGCTCTTCTGCTAAAAGAGTTCTTTAGGCTTATGGCATCAGAGAATAGCCCCAAGGCATCTAGACATAGGCTGTAGAGGCTGTAGAGTCGTATGTGGAGGTTGTAAGGATGATACATTGCTCTGTCCCTGTCTTGAGCAGTACGGTTAGTGGCGTTTGGCACAGGAACAGAGTAGATCGGTATGTATCGCTCCATTGCCCACCTAGACAACACATCAAATAGGCAGCACTACACCTCCCACCTTTGTGCATGTAGACGTGTGGATATCATGCACAGATTCTGCCTTCCCCCCCCCCACCTTTGGCTTGGCACTCCAATAAAAGTAGCTGCAAGCAGCAGTGGTGCTAAGAAAGCTGCTGTAGATACAGTACCAGGATGACGGGGTTCTGCGCCTTGGCTATGAAGTCAGCGTTGGTACCTCCAATCACTACCTTTAAGAGGGAAGAAAGAAGTAAAAAGTGGTTGGAAGGATTTGAGAGAAAAGTTTCCATGTCTTTGGTTTTTCTAGTCACTTTTCCCACCCTCTTGAAAGCTACCTAATTCACAGTGTAAATTTCCTGCGCTTATTTTGGATGGCTAGACACAGGTCTGTACAATCTCAATCAGAAAGAACGTAAATCTCTTCTATATGTCAGTTTCTGAATGATTCCTGCTTATAGCCAGCCCCAGCATGGCAGGTGGGATATTATTGTGTACACATATGGGTGCTGGTGGTTTCTCTGCGTGGTGATAGAGTAATATAAGAAGCTGCATGTGTCTGGTCATGTCAGTGCCCTTGAAGCCATCTCTCTTGGGACAATTTATGACATACCAAACCTCAGAAACATTCAAGCACTCTTGTGTAAAAAAGCAAAGAAAATGGGGAAAAGTGGACCAAAAAAAAATACAGTCATTTCTTGTAAGGTCACAGAAGAAATTGCTGTATCCAGTGACACTTTACAGATAGCTGTCTTATTGTCCTACAAAGTCAAAAAAAGCAGTACAGCTCCACAAGCAGGAAGTTTCCAGATTCTTTGGGGACATAGAGCTGTTTTTTCTCATTCCATCAAATGCTGTGTTATTGCCTCTGGAGTCACTGCCCTCTTTTATGTTGACAAATCCTATTGCAAATGGGTTTTAGAAAATTTTTTAGCTCTCGAAAGACTACCTAAAATGGATTTGCCATAATATATGTGGTACACACAAAATCTAAGATAGCAAATAGAGTATTAGGATTAAAATGGATCTTGTTCGGGAGATGCTGCATCTCTTGTAATTTTGGCAATCATGAGCAGGAGGCCAACAAAAAGAGATATTTATAAAATGTGTATGGCTCAGCAGCTCAAAATATCTCCCTCCACCCTCTTCCAGGTCTACTCCTGTGGTCATGAGTTCCCTAGCAATGAGAGCAATACAGTTGAAGTTGTACATAAGGGCACAATAAAAGGTGAAAAGGTGATTAAAGTTTTAATGGATTTGATGGTCTAAGACTTAATGGGATTAGGCCACTGTCAGTGTTCATTTCCTGTAAGTGTGGATAGGGGAGAAGGAGAGGATATTTATCTGAGAAGAATAAAAAATACTAAAGAGAGAATGACTGCCAGTGTGAAGTAGAAATATGGGTCTCCGGCTGAGTCACCCTTTGCTTTTGGGAACAGATATGAATTTGTCCTGTGTTGTCAGCAGAGAATGGAAGGCAGCAGGGGACTCACTGGCTGAGGTGGGGTTGTGTCCTCTTGCCGTGGCAGGCTCCCCTTCCTTCTGGCTTTCTGTAGTTTGCTCAGGGCCACTGCAATGCAGCTGCCCACTCTGGCATTGTTCTGGATCACAGCAAGGTCTGTTTGCCATTTATTTGAGAAAAAGAAAAAATACCAGCAAGATTGACCTGTCAGAAACCTATGTAGGAACTGCCTAGAGGGAGGAAGCAGAAAATACATGCTGTAAGTCTTGATAGGTTTGATCCCCCTATACCATAATCCTTTCAGGGCACATACACTGGGTTAGAATACTGGGTGAACACCCTGAATTTTAAAAATTTTTTTCATCTTCTGCCCCCTCTGTCCATGGAGAGGAAACCTGTCATTTCCATTTGACAGATAGGGAACAGAAGTAAAGGCTTCACAGAGAAAAGAGAAGGTGAAGTGCTTAAACTGGAGCTGAGAGTCTAAAAAACCTCTGAGGATCTTGGCCAGCTTTCCCAGAACTAGATGCCTAACGAGAATTTGCCAAGTCTCTATAAACCCATTTTTTATCAGTTTCACTGGGAGCAGAGTATTAGAGGCTTCGAAAGCCCCACTTTCTGGCTGCATACAGCTCTAATCCAAAAATGCCTTTGCCAATCTGCCCTCACCGACCAGCTGTGAGGTCTTCTAGAGGGCTGGCAAAAGAGCCTGGACATGAACCTGGCTCTCCCAGATCCTATGACAGCATCACAGCCAGTAGATCTGCCTTTCTCTTCCATATGCAAGAGGATTCCTGCTCACCCAGGGGTATTTTCCTTACAAGTTTCTCTTACTCTTTTTTGGGCTCTGGACCACCTGCTGTCTGTGCTGGCCTCCAAATTTTAATGCGAAAGTGGATGGGGACAGTAAGGGTGCTCCTGAAAAAGCAGATGCAGCTGCTAAGCTGTTATCTGTTTTCAGATACTGAAGTGTTTGCCCCTTGCTAGACTGTCAATAAAATGAGAGGATTTTCCAGCAAGTATTATCAGAAGGGATATGAAGTATACTGGAGTACTTTTTTCCCCCATTCAGTGAAAGGATACTGGAGTCCAGCGATTTCCCATCGGTTAATTCACTGATCTTCTGCAACATAAAAGGGGTCAGTTCTTTGCCTGTGATCCCTTTGGACCTGTGAAGGTAAAGAAAATGCCGGCAAATGAGAAGGACTGAGCTGAAACAGCATCAGAGACGCACTGCTGCTAGCGGATAATTTATCTCCATAAACACATACCGTAAAAAGTCCTCTAAACAAGCTCCAGGTTAGCTAAAACTACAGTTGGAAGCATGCTGTGGGCTCACCCTGCCTAAGGTTAAGCTGTGCTACAGCCCCTGCAGCAGCCTCCCTGAAGTGGTTTACATCCCCAGGACCCTCGGGTGAGCAAAGGATGATAGGGCTTAGGTTGCTTCTCACCTGGCTTCACTGAGAGCTTGCTGGATGGCCTCTTCAATGATGTGGCCTGAGGCAGCTCGTTCCTGGGGACAGGGGACTGCTATCAGCACCCCGCTGCTCAGGCCTAGCCCCAGAGCGCTGGCTGGGAGAAGACAGGCAGATCATTAGCAGATCTCCTTGGATAAAACAAATGCTGAAGGAAAAGGATAGAGGAGAGTGGGCATGGTGAAGGAACCCACAGTGCTGGAGCTCCTGTTCTGAGCTGACCCAAGGACAGGGTCTTTTCCAGCGACCAATCAATTTACATCTGCCTATTTGTTTTGAGTCTGTCTGTACAACAAAAGAGGCAGCGATTTATTTTAAGAAAACCAATTCCACTTCTGAAGGTCCAGAAGCTGTTTTTGTAAGCACATTAACAGACTTGTGCCTTCAACTTCACCAGTGTGAACAAAATGTGAATAAGCGTGGCAAGGTGGCTGCAGATAGCTAAAAATCTTTCTGTAAAGGCTGAACTTCCCTGCTCCTTTATTTTCAAAGCACTGAGGCGGGAAGTGGGGAGGTGGGATGGCTTGTTTTGCAGGACAAACTCTTCTCCAAAGTTAAAAAAGAAAGTGCCCCATCCAATGTGATTTTTTATGACTCTCTTTTCCAGGGCCCTATGTGAGCCTTTCCCTTCTGAAACACACCGATGAGTTCAGCTGCCTCCTCTTCATCCCGGACGTGGTATGGTGCCTGGAAGCCGCTCTGGCGTGAGAAGAAGGCTGGGAACTCCCTTGACTCTCCAAAGGCAGCCACACAGACTCCCTGAGTCTCCTGCAGCAGTGAAGGTGAGACAAGTGGGTAATTAGTGAAGGGAAATGGGACCTACCAAAAGAGTGGGACTTTTTCCTTCTACCCAGCTAGAAACTGCCTTTCTTTAGCACAAGGTTTGGTTATTTTTATAACCAAAGGCCCAGACATGGTAACTGGTTAGAAAGAATCTAGCTTACTGAGACACAGGAGATATGCACAACCTTTGCTTGTGCTTGGAGCTGAACAAAAGCCATGCAGCTGTCATTAGTGCAATGCTGAGTCCAAGGTAACAACCTGTCATCTGAAAATATGTCATGAGCTGACAGCAGTATAAATGAGTGCTCTTTGCAATTGAGAAGTATTGACTCTGGCTGTCATCTGAAGTGCTGGCGCTGGTGGCTTCCAACATACCAACCCTTAAAAAGTGACTCTACTGAAACTCCTCTTGATTCCCATTTTAATTCTGATTTTATTTTAGTGGCTGATGGATCTAGCTTGCTGATTCATCAGTTCTGGAGCATTCTCCCAGAAAAGCAAGTCTAAGGCGAGAGAAGGAGGGCATGACTAGTGCTGCCTTTGGCCTCAGTTGGAATAGCTGCTGGAATAGACCGTTGGGCATGGATAGGTTTATGTAAGGGGAACAGCCCAGTCCTTGTATAGCCCCAGGACTAGAGCACATTAAATACAGCTTCATGTCCTTTCAACAGTCATTTCTAAAAATCTTAGGCTTAATACCTGCCCCAACATCCCTGGGTGTTCTGTACACAAAGCACATTATCTGCTTTCAGGCTCAGCAGCCCATGCTACCTACCAGATACTCCAGTGTCCTGCCAATATCAAGGATAGACTTGACTCCTGCAGATACAACAGCAACTGGTGTTCGTCCTAGCTCTGTCAAGTCAGCACTCACATCCAGAGCTGTCAAGGGACAAGCAGTCATTGTGTCGGTGACTGTGTTGTACTCCAAGCTGATGTGATCCGCCTGGGATGCCACTGCCTGCTTTTGTAACCATTTAGATCCAGAAACAAATATTGCAGGTTTAGATCATGCCTTTAGGTGTTAAGATTGAAATACGGACAAAAAAGAAGTCACAGGGCTTAGGGCAGAGGTGCAGCCTTACATTGTATCTTTCAGCTCTTTGATCACATGAATAAACAGCATGCAAAAATTGTGTAGAAAAGAAAGAAGAAAGTGTGATAAGGACAAGGACAAAGTTCAAGGAGATGGAATGTAATTTAAGTAGATTTTTATTTTGGTGTTGACATCACTGGCAAAAAAAGTGCCACAGAAGCTTTGCTGACCTCAGGAAACTCCCTGGTCTGGAATTTACATCACATCTGAAAAGGAGGCATCCAGCAGGGCCATGCACTTACACTATGCTAGGAATATATATGGCTAAGAAGAGAGAATGCACTAAAAAGTCACAAACTACACTGCCAAGGCTGGGCTGTTTTCCAGAGAGGAGCATACACCTCTGACACAGACCAAGTCTCTCACGAAAGTCTATTTTGTGGTGAGACTCTCCTTCTCCTCAGCTCAGAGGGAGTCAATAACAACACTGTGCTTGGCAGCTAGTATCAGGTTATCCAGCCATTGCAAAGTGGGAAAGGTCAGCTCCTGTTGCACCAGCAAACAATATAACCCCAAGTAAGAAAAGGATAAAGAGAAATTCCCACCCTCGTAACAACTGGCCAGTGCTCAAGAGGCATATTGTGAAGCTTCTGGAAAGGAGACACTGTTGAGAAAACAAGCATAGTATCAATAAGCATTATCACTTTACTCTTCTGAGCAGACAATCACTGCAGGACAGACTGGGAAAAATGAAAAAGATGTAATTAAATCAAACAGTAGCAACATAGAGAAAATTAGAGTGTATTGGTTTCCTTACTGTTCTCTCCTCCCCGATGGACGCCTCCTATGCCACCTGTCACAAACACGGGGATTCCTGCTTTGTGTGCGGCAATCATTGTTCCGGACACGGTAGTGCCACCAGACAAGCCCTGTCAGGAGACAACCAGTCACAGACAGCACCCAAGGTGACATGGAGAATACCACATGTGGGCAGCTACGGTTGTGGTCTGACATGCAGCAATGTCACAACAGCCTGCTGTCACCAGCTGACAAGTTAAATTCTGATTCAAATATTCTACTAGGCAGAAATGCAGAGGAATCATCATCCCTGCTGTGTAAACTGTTCTTGCCCTGATGATAGCAAATGCCTTTGTTCTCCAGGGCTTTCCAATCAGAAGGCTTCATGGCCAGATAGTGTCACCTTAAGCACTGTGTGCATTACTCGTGGTGGCCTGCATGCCATATAGTTTACATGTAATGTGATGATGCCTTATCATGCCAACAAGAATATTCTTAGCCAAGTGCTCACGGCTTGCTAGCCAGTCGAGAATAACTTTTCAGGGCTGTATTTCATGGCTGCTACTCCCTTACTCTGTTGTATTTGACTCTAGAAAGGACCACATTTGAGCTTACAAATACGTAATATTTTCAAGGGCTTCACCTGGCTTGAAGCTGGAGAGTACTATACTATTTCTGTATAGAAAACACCACAACAGAAAATCTGCATACCATACCTGGCTGAGGACGAAAGGAAGATCTCTCCGAGACACTTTAACTACATTTTTACTGCTTGCCAAGAACTCAAGTTCCTCATTTGTGAGTCCCACATGGATTCGACCCCCTAAAACACCTACAGTGGCTGGCACTGCTCCATTTGTTGTTACAATTTCTTCCACCTCTCTGGCCATGCTAGAGTAAGATAAACAAGACAACAATCACAAAATTAGTGAGGCAAACAAAGAGACCAGAAAACTGCCATGTTTCATGGCCATCATTCCCAGTTTCCAGTTTTATACAGTTCTTGTGATTTCAGGTAAGTCCAGTTCCTCTTCTGTATCTTCCTAATGGCACAAGTTTTTGCACTTGAATTTGTGTAAGTGCAGAGCTCCCATTTTCAGGACAGCAATGTCCAAGCTCTGTGCTTCATTTTTGAGAAAAACATCACTCAGTTTACAGGCAAATCTGGTTGTACAATAGATTACTGAAAATAGGGATCCTCTCAAAATAGGACCTTTCCACATCTATTACCTGTTATTTCCCTGAGATCATAGACCTTCACAGAAATTCCAGATAATTCAAACCCTGGTCAAATGACCAGGACATATTTTTCACAATACAGGCAGTTAGATATAGAGTAACAACCGTGCCAAAAAGCTGCAGCCTGAGCATACTCCAGGGCTGCAGACTAGGTCTTTCTAATCTTCGCAGGTTTTATACTTGGTCATTTGTACACGATCCTTTTTAAATGCTGCTGCTTCTCCCTTTCTGAGCAATCTATACATGCGCTGGGCAATCTTTAACTACTGAAACTACCTCCTCCCCAAAACTGATTTTTTAAAGCTTCATTCCAAGACAGAACGTCAGGTAAAATAATGGCCAGGTAAAAAGCAAAATGGAAAATCGATGCTAAAACCTTCCTGTGCTTTCTGGAAGCAAGGATGGGTGGCAGTGTGCAGTGATTTCTGGCACTGTAACTCAATTTAAACACAAATCTACTGAACATCAATAAATAAAGGGTAGAGGTGGGGGGCAGAGGGCAGTGAGAGGGACCAGCAGCTCTCACAGTAGCTGCTCTGAGTGGTGCCACTGAACAGATTTCACTATTGTGTTCCAGTCCTTTTTGCATTACAGAAGATACACCAAAAGAAACTGCAGAGTGTATTCAGTGTCTGTATAAACTATGCAGCCAAAAAGTCTGGCAGCTCTCTCTTAGACCAAGGGATGACATTATGTGCTGGCACATTTTAAAGGAAGCCGGAAATGTAAGGTGTTGGATAAGGAGATAAATAGGTACACCCTATGCGTCCTTCAAAGTCCAAATCCAATTGTTTTACACTGGAGTTCTTGTTCTGCATGCCTAGTAAGCTGACGTTTCCATTTGCTCTCACAAGGGTTTTGGCTTGACCAAGGATACTGATACTGTTCCACCATCTAAATGCCTCATTCTTACAACTTTGTGTGAACAAGGAACATCAAGATCCACCACCTCAGATTCTGAGGATATGCCATGCCATGTGTAATGATGGTGCTTTCCAAGGCTACAACTGGTCTCCCCTCCATCAGGGCTTCCTGTATGGAGGGCTGAATCCTGAAATAAGCACCTGGGGATAAACACAGAAAAATTAATTATTTGCATGGGTATGTGCAGTAGTGCAAAACAGCGAGTTGTTTTATAAAAGGCAAATTGTCATCATCACAATAAATTTACCCCCCTCTTCAGCTGTTCTTTGGGGTGAATTCACAAGTAACTTCATGAAGACCAAAGCTGTGTTTTATGTAAGTGAAGTGTTTGCAAAATATCTCTATTATTAATATGAATAATAATCTTCATCATCCTCACTGAGTGCTCCTCTACTGCCGTTTTTGCAGCTGCATTGTCATTGGCTCATAATATTGCTTTAGATTAACATTCCCGTGAGAGAACTGAGCCCTGCAACCACGCCCAAAGAATATGTTTTAAAAGAATGGAAACACCACGGCTACCATTGTAACTCAATGTATTATAAGACTATGGTGCATCAAGACTATTGCTCTTTGCTTTGCTCCCAGAACACTGTGTGGTATACTAAGATATGATTCGTGTTAAAAGAAATGGAGGAGCTGCTCTCATGCTGTTGTGCTGGAGAAAACTACAGCAGCCATGACCCAGAAATCTTCCTTCTCAAGGACCCTTCTTGAAGTTTAGGAATGAAAGAAATGGGACAGTGATGGGATTGTGTGAAAGAATTCATCCTCAAGACAGAAAGGGTATTTGACTTGGTTGTAAAAAAATCAGAGACCAAAGATAAGGGTACTTGAATTGAGCAGTCTCATTAACACCACTGATTGAACTGTAATCTGTGTTGCAGGGGGTTTTTTTTAAATATCTGAAAATATGTAATGATGTAACTTCCAGGAAAGATGTGACAACACAAAACAACCTCTCTCCAGCAAACACAGTTGAAATGCAAAGTAGGAAAGAAAGGGCATGATGATGTTCCTGTGCTGAGATAGCGCCTTAATTGCGCACAGTGCAGTCCCTCCTCAGGCAGTGTGGCATTGCTGTATCACTGCACAGCATTTTACAACATCGCAACTGAATCATACACCGAGGCAAATTCTGAAAGCACACATTAGGAGTTTCCCCTTAGTATTTACTATCCTTGTATGGTTGAAGACATTGTGAGTGAAAAGGTGCTTAAAACAAAGGATTGCTCTCACAAAGACAGCAATGCCATGGGCCTGCGTCGGGTCAAGGACATGTTTAGATGCTAACCTGTGGAGTATTACCTGGGCGTATCCTCCCTTGCTTCTCCCTTTACAATTCATTCAGTGGAGGTGCTTGAGCTGAGTGTTTCAGCTGAGAGACTGGAACGAAATTTCCCCTTCAGGCTATAGGACAAGGCTCCTCTGTTTAAAGAAGTTTTTGAATGATGTGATCGTATATTGTGTAACTGTGGGTTTAATGTTATGTTAAACAAATGATATGAAAATATTAATGTAGTTGTTTTCGTAGGTGCATTCTCCTTATTTCTCTGAACTTCGATGTACGTACATTAACACAAATGGGTTTTGAGACAGCTTTGCTTCCAGAGTGTATGAATTCATGTACCAAACAGTGATGGAGAAGTAAACTACTGCTGGAATTTCTCAAGCATCCCCTCTTCCCCCCATGATTCCAGTAATCTCAAGCATCCCCTCTCCCCCCACGATTCCAGTAATGGGATGGAGGAAACAAAAAAGACAGGATGAGAGAATCAAAACCGTGATGATAAGGGAAGAAACTGCTAATCAAAACTAATCAAAACGGAGATGAGAGAATGCAACATCCGAAAGGCCACAAGATAAAGGAGATAAAGGAGACTCTGGACCCTAAAGGACTCTTTAGCTAATTATAATAATAAGTGGGGCTAGGCGGGGCTGGGAAATGAATATAATTGAATGCATTGCGAAAACTTAATGGATATGCAACATTTCAGGGAATAAGTAGAGGGACAGGTTTTGTGGAAAGGCGCTGCTTGTTGGTAGAGCAGATGCTCCCCTCGTGCCCAGCGCTGCTTGCTTATTGTCCACCTATGAACAAAATAAAATTTTATTTTTTTCTAGCCGTGAAAGTGCCTTCGTTGATAACAACTGCTGGCAAGGTCTCTGCTGCATTCAGATGAGCAAGATGTTTTCCACCCAGGAACTGTTTCAGAATACACTACTCACCATGCAGAAATCTTCTCACCTGGGTGGTCCCACATGCCACAGCAGACACATATCTTCCCAGGCTACAGGCTGTTTTTCTAATCATCTTGTGCGTACGGATGGTCCTGAGATAACAAAAGTCGGGTGAAAATTAAAGAAGTTATTTAGCAATGATGTGCCTGTGTGAAGCTAAACGTATAGTCTCTTGCCTTGATCTTGGAAGGTAAACAACCCTGGCCCAGGAGATTGCCTGGAGACTCCTTGTGTTTCAGGCATGAGCCATGGTGTTGTAGCAAAATGTTAAGCTGCAGAAATTGAGTTGGAAGAATTCACCTGGCCCATTGTCAATGCTGGGCTGAAATTGTGGCGGGGAAGAGGAAAGGATGAGGAGTAATGAACTAGAGAGAGCTTAGAAGTAGACAACCTTTTAATTTCCAAAGCTACTTGCTCACGACAGACTGCAGGCTCAGCCACTGCCACCTCCAACCTGAAAAATCACAAGGAGAAATCTACGAGGCGGGCATGGGCAGAGGAATGCTATAAAGGTATGAACCTCTTTTTCGCTGGTGTCTAGGAGGAAACAAGCAGTTCAGTAAAACAAAGAAAGGAGCTGAGAACTGGTAAACCAGATTGTAACTGCCAGGAAAGAGCAGCTTTCCCTACAGCCGAGCGCTTTCTGTAGGCTCACGTTACATCATCCTTCTTAGCGAAAAGCCGTGGAAGCAGAGTGGTAATTGAGCCCTGGCAACAAACTCCAGAAGTCCTCTGGTCTCTTAGCAACTCCCATTCACTTTAATTAAATTCATTTCCAAACAGAGAAAGAGGGGG
Source organism: Pterocles orientalis (assembly GCA_011057875.1). NCBI lineage: Eukaryota > Metazoa > Chordata > Aves > Pterocliformes > Pteroclidae > Pterocles > Pterocles orientalis. The sequence continues at coordinate 114,292 of WKFP01014006.1, read as the reverse complement.
AGAGAGTTGTAAAGATGAAGAGACTGGTCTGCTCTGGGCCTGGGGGTAGTTTCACTCAGTGCCTGACTACTTCACTTTTTTTCCCTGGGCATTTGGCCATAACCCTCCAGCCTTTCTGTTCCTCTCCCCTTCACCAGCAGGAAAAGATTCCTTTCAATCCTTTGTACCTATTGTTAATTTAGATGGCAAATAAATTAGAATATAGTACTGTGTGCATGTTACATTTAGCAGAAAATGGCTCTGATCTTAGTACTGTGTGTGGCACTACTGCTCTACAGAAACATCTTATACCCAGGAAGAGTATTTTTGCCCAAATCTAAAGACTTCAGCTATACAGGACAGCTTGGGCTGTGTAACGCAGGAAAAGAAGGGTTGGTTCAACTAGATACAATATGCACCTGACCGAAACAGTACAATCTTTTTCCACTTTTAAAGACAAAAATCTTAATTAAGTGTATGGAATAATATCATGACACAAAAGCGGCAAAAGCGCTTCCTCCATGCCTACAGCCTCTCTCTGTGCAGTGCTAAACCCAGCAGCCAGCAGCCTGAGCAGTTCATGCAAATATTCTGATGTCACTCTGTGTGTGTACATACCCCTTGCTCTTCGGGGCAAAGTCAGCTTTGGAATAAATTCATTAAGCCAACAAGGTTGCGCCAAGGATCTGTTGAGCTGCTAGCTAGCGTTGTGCTGACCCCCCCCAAACTCTGAAGTGCAACAGCCAGGAGTGCCCAAGCTATGCTGGGCAGTAGTTAAAAACCAGCTGGTTACCACCTGAAACCCAATATGAATTAGCTGATGTTCTCTGGAAACTCAGCCAACACTCAGCCTGAGCTAGCTGAAAGATTTTTTTAAGCTTGGCAAGCTTTGCAGCAAGACTTATCCAACCTTTCGCCTTGTAACAAAACTGCAGAGTCCTTGTGCAAGTTTCAGGCGGCTCTAGCACAGACTGGCTCTCCTCCCAAACTGTCCCTACCCGCCTCCCCTCAAGACTGAGCCGGCACACCGCACCTCATGGAGCAATGGACTGGTGTGTCTCTTACCTCTGGGCGTCCGTCTCATGTAGGGAGGCTGGGTGGGTACTGGAGCGGTGCCTGGGCAGCCCTGGGAGAAGGAAGGAGGAGGGGGGCTGGCAGCAGCACAGGGCTGCGGGCCGGCACTCCTGGCCGAGAGTCTATTTATTATTAACCACAGGCGCAGCTGAGCTCTGGAACTGTTCGCTGTCTGGGGTGCAGGGGGCGATTTCGCAACAGGGTGAGAAAAGCTTCTGTGATTATATTTGTTCATGCAGTGCCAGATTTTCCCCTCGCTTGTTAGAAGACTTTCTAATTTTTAACACTCCTTGACTGTTAGATTTTTTTTTAAAGCAGTGAATTCGTTGCTTACTAAAACAATGCCTCTGCAGACTGAGCCCCTTTGTAGTTATTCCTAAAAAGCAAAGGAATTGCATTCATGCCTCCCCCACAACTTCGCCAAATGAATCTGTTAAACTCCTTCTTCTCAACCTAAGAGCTCTACCCAGCTCTCGGCCCCCAAAGTGAGGAAAGGTGTAAGTCTAAAGCCGGTTGTGGCGATACTCCATACGACACCAATACCTGGCTGCACTGAGAACACAAGCTGGGTTCACAGAGAAAAACTACCGTAGTCTCCTACTGTAAAGACAATCTATTCTAACAGGTTTAGGGTGGCTTTGAAGGAGGACTTTGAAATTTATAAATCTTTGTCCCTTCATGAAAAATCCAGGAGAGTTTGAGATCTAATGCACGATATTACGAATGTTTTGATTTTATAGTCTACAGAAAATATCAGAGTTCAGAGATAAATGGCTGCCCATGAAAGAATTGATTTACAGGATAAAAGACATTATTCTATGAAACTTCCATGCATAAAATAAAACTATCTAAAATAATTGCTAGTGTATTGCTGAAGTAATCAGTGTGAGGGAACTGATTTTTTTTTATTGCAATCCATTAATCAGGAAATTGTAAAACACAGGTTGTTAAAGCAGTATTCACACTTTACACTTGTCCCTTTCAAAATAAGTTTCCTGAAACTTTTGTTTAACTCAGCAGTCATGAACGTCTTATTTTCTACATCCTTCCAATCTTTTCAACTAAACACATTCAAAGAAACTTCAAAGTTACAAAGACAATCCACTTTTGATGTGCGGTCTGCAGGAAATTTAGTTGCAGGAATGATAGATTGCGTCCTCAGACACCATAAATGGATGCTGAAGTTTTTGTGAATGTATCTTCTTCCTGGGGGGATGGGTAGCTGGATGTATCCAAAAGAAATGTGTAGATAAATCACATTTTTGAAAAATATACACAAATTATAATGACATCATTTTACTTTCAATTAGATCTATTTGGAAAGACTGCAGTACTGTAGGAACCTATCTGGGCTATCACATTTTTGGCATGCTACAGGACAAGGTAATTTAGTAATCAAGCTGATCACTCAGTTTCCAACACTAAAGATCAAGATCATCTCAAGATGATGTTATGCAGTGGGCACCCAGTTCAGCCTGCCGTATCAGATAAGTCAGGGGTAAGAGTGTGTTGCTTGATTTGCCACTTTTCTCCTCAGACCAAGTGGAAAAACAGCCTGTTGGATTTCTAGCTCAACTTTCCAACAGGAACCTGTCAGTCTCTGAGACAAAAGAGGGCCACTCAAGCAGCTCTCTGATGGCACTCCTGCAGCCTCATACACATCACAGGTTTTGGATTTGTCTTCCAGGTTTATTACAATGAAAATAAAAGCTTATATGAGTAATTTTCAAGGGCTAACCCCATCTTTTGCTCTGCTAGAAAAGCCACAGAAGCTTGCTAAACCAGGAAGAGAACGGGCCAGTTTGATACCGGCTAGCCTCTTCAAGCAGGCTGGCTGTGCTGCTCCCAGCATGTTTCTGAAATGGGATATATGGCTGATGATGGTATAGGGGCTAGGGTGACAGGACCACAGTGCATAGGTGACTGGGAGAAAGGCCCAGAGAATAGCTTGACATAGTGCTACAACCTGATTCAGCAGACCTGAGCCCTGAAACAGACTGCAACCAGGTTCTGAGATCCCCCATGGGCAAACAAAGGCGGACTTAACAGCAAGTGACTGAGAAAAATCCAATTGAATTCTTTATTGATTACATGAAAGGCGTGGCTGTGTGGTAAAGGGCATCACTGTAGCTAATCTAAGTCAGTCCAAACCTTATACTGTGCCAACACCAAACAGAATAAACTTTTCCAACAATTCTTACATCATGAATTGAACACGGTCAAGAATGGAACTTTACATATCCAGTAATTCTTATATCATGAATGCGAGCGAGAAGATAACTTTAACTATATATAAGTATGTGTCTATGCTCTAACCATATGTTATATGAGAAGTGGAGAAGACTGAGGAGAGGAGAGGAGAGGAGAGGAGAGGAGAGGAGAGGAGAAGACAGGAGAGGAGAGAGGAAGAAGGAAAGAAGTAGAGAAGAAATAGAAGTGATAGATGATAGGAAAGGTATGGGTATCACCACCCTATGTTCCAGCAATGACTTATTCAAGGTCATCTGTCAAATTGTGGGTCCTGGGTGATGGGCCGACATGTCTGCTCATTCTGATGTCTTTTATACTGTTTCGGCTGGGAGACTGGAAGGTGGGTTAGGGTGGTCCTCCCCTTGGACATAGCAGTCCTCCTATTGGGTGGAGTTATGCAAAGCATGCGCACCACCTCATCTGGAAAGTTCTCAAAGTGGCTCTGGGGGGTGTAGGAGGTCCTGAGGGTGGACTTGCTCCTCTAACTGCCGTGACTGCAGTGTCACCTCTTGTGGGTACATGTGCCCTTAGCCTCCTGTCAGAGCAGGGGAGTTGGAGAGACAGCATTGCCCCATCTTTGCTGATCACTTCTCCCTTTTCTGTGCAGTCTGCTCAAGGCCTGGTCTGTCCGTGACAGATACTTATAGCATGAATCTGTGGGGGCTGTGCATAACTTGCTCCTCTGCTTCTTGCAGTGTTGGCTGCCTTTCCAGTCCTGTCTGCCTGCAGTGACTCAGGGAGCTCAGGGAGGAGTACTTCCCCTCCAGGCCTCAGAAGTGGAGGTTTAATATTAAACAGGTTGCTGCGTACAATGGGAGTGGCTGGGAACAAAGCAATGGCCTTTGCAAATTCCTACTGCCTGCTGGGAGCTGGGCCCTTGGGCCACACTCCACCCCTGCATTTTCATCTGTGAGTGATTCCTACCCAGGTTACTGTCTCCTCTGAAAACTTTTCTCTCTCGGGTGTATCAATACAGAAGGTATTAGGGAAATGAGAAGCTCCACATTAATTTTGTCACTGGTTCATCTGCCTTGGGACAGTATTTTCCCGGGTACCTGATTTCTAAGAGTCTATTAACCTGGAGCAGTTCTGTGAGCTGGAATGTGCTTATTGGTGTCTCTGTTGTGAAACTTGCTTCTAGACTGCCAGTATCCAGGAGATGTACTAGGGACATGCAGATACACACAGAACTCCCTTATTTAACCATTTATTTATTCTAGTGTAAACGATGGTGTCTGGAACTGGCCGTGTTGCCAGGGCTGCTATGTAAGGCAACAATCTAAGCAACACGAAGGCCTGATGAAGTAACTTTTTAGTGTTTAACCTGTCTTTCAAGGCTTATGTCCTTGCACTTTTACCAGCAGATCTTCCTGATCATTCTAATGGTTCTAAAACAACATTCCATATTATCTTAATGGCTTGGTGATAATGTATTTGACTAATTTTTTTCCCTAATATGAAGTATTTTTTTCTCCAGCTCTTTCTAACAGAATGTAAGACTGAACATACAAACGGTGCAGTTTTTGAACTTATGTTTCAGTGTTGAACAGTGCAAGGAAAATGCTCTGAGATGGAATCAGTTGCAGAAATATCTTTCTTCTTATGAATACAAACTCTTTAAAAAGGTCTTCCTGATTCTCACAGCTCAGTTTTCCATTGAACATCCTGGTGTTCTCATAACAGTGATTTGTGAAACCCAATTTATGAACTATCTGGCATTGATCAGTGTACTGCCAAGCTCGGGAGGGAGGCAGCTCCTGCTCCTGACTATCAATGCTGCATAGAGAATCCAGATCAAGGTCTTTATCTGATGCCAGCTCCTTATCCTGGGTGAAGGTTGGTTTTATGCAACTGACCATGTTCATTCCCGAGAACTAAACGTCTCTGTACACTGACCTCTGACCCCAAATCCTGTGAAGCTCAGCTTTTGGCAATCCTTTTTTTTTTCTGATTCATACCTTTATGTTGGTTTGAAGTCTGTTAATATCTGTATGTATACTTACCTCCTTTTACTTTAGAGTTCTGTTTGCCCTGGTCACAGCTCTGCGTACTCCAGAAAATGCCAGCAAGTGCATTATTACCTCATTTCTCAGGTCATTCAAGGGCACTTAAGTAATTGTTTCAAGGCAACCTGAAAACAGATTTACCTCTTCTGACCTCTCTACTGCATTTCCTAAAGTCTTGCCGTCATAGGGTGGTGTCCTACTGTCTAATTTAGAACTAAGGCTTAATTTCAGCATTTTCTGAAGTGACTGATAGCTTAGATATGCTTGTTTTTTCAATATATTTTCAAATAGATACACAAAATGTTAATAACATTGCACTGACAGACTTCTCACCCCTGTGTCCCTGCTTATCACTCTGCCTTTTTAGGCCATGTCTAGTACTTGGCAGTAGAAAGATAAGGACACGATGCAGACCAGGCAAGTAGTAGTTTCACAACCAGGACTTTCTAAGGCAGAAGGACGTGATGTTTCTCACCCCAAATGAGCAGCACGGAGCTCTCTGCTGGCCTAGTGCCAGTTTTTGTTCTGGGCTTTTGAGGAACCACTGGCTCGTTTTTCTCTCCCCCCACCCCCGCAGCCGGCGCCACGTTGCCGTTACGTGTCCTCCCCTCCAGGGCAAGGCCCGCTTCCCGCCGCTGCCTGAGCCAGCCCAACCGGCACCGCCTGGGCCGGCAGCTGGGCATCTCTGGAGGCCGCACCCCCCCAGGCCAGCGCTGCCGCTCCTCACGGCTGCTTGGGGCAAGGCGGCCTCTGAGGCCTGGCTGCCGGGGTACGCCTGGGCCGGTCCCCAGGCCGCGACGGACGGTTCAAACGCGCCGTTAAATTACTGAGGCCGCGCGGCACTAACGGCCGCCCCACCTCGCGGCTACACGTTCCCGGCCCGGACGTTCCCCTCCACCAATCGGAGCGGGTGTTTGGCTAGGGGGCGGGGCCCACGCCGTGTGAGGGAGGGGGCGGAGCCGACGCGCGCCTCAGCCGCCCCGCCGCCCGTCGTTGCAGCGGGGGCCTAGCTCCGCCCGGCTGCGCCCCGTTCCCCCGCCGGAAGGATGTGCTCCCGGAAGTTCCGGCGGTGCCGCGGTGCAGGATAAACAGTGATGGCCGAGGCAGTGGCTCTGGGAACAACGGCGGGCGCCGCGGCGGCCACAGCCCTGGGAACATCCGCTGCAGCAGCCGCGGGAGCGACGGCCGCGGCCTTCGACTTCGCAGCCGTGCCGCCACCCGTCGCGGGGCCGGGAGGAGGCGGCTGGACCAAGCAGGTCACTTGCAGGTACACGCTGTCCCCAGCTGGGGCGGAGGGGGCGGTCGCGGTCGCCGTAGCGGTCACCCTTCCCCCCCCCACTGCGCGGCCTTTCCCCTCAGCGCCGCTCCCCTCCCCCCACGGTCACGTACGCGCAGCGCGCGGCCGCAGCGCCCCCTTCCCCCCCCGTCCTGCCCCGCCTGGCGCCCGGGGGGAGGCGGGCGGCAAACTGCGCAGCGGGCCGGGCTGGGCCGCGCCGCGCCCTGTGGCGGCCCCGGGCGGAAACCGGCCGAAGCGGCGGGGCTTGTGGGGGTTGTAGTGCAGTGGTGGCGGCGGCGACCGCTCGGTGCCGGAAGTACCGGCTGGCGGAGAGCGCGCTCTGGGCCCAGCCCGCCGGCGCCGGACCCGCAGGCGGGGGCGGTGCGGGCTGCGGCCTTGCTTCTTACCCCTGTCTTAGGGGAGGGGTGTTCCCTGCGGCTCCGCGGCGCACATCGTGGATGGCTGCGGTCCCCTTGCTGTGCCGAGGGGTTTGGAGCGTTGCTCGCTCCTTAGGAGAGGCCGTGGGCCACTGTTTATTGTGTGGAAATATGCCCTTAGTGATCGATGTGAAGGAGACCGTAGGATGAAAGTCCTGTAACCGCGTTTCAGAAAATGCGATAAAGCAGGAAATAGAAAATTATTTCAAGTTCCCGTCCATTTGAGAAAAAAATAAAAAATGGGAATGAGTTCGTGGTTGGTATAGCAAGAAATATTTATTAAACCAGAGAAAGGGAATAAGTAATGATAGACTGCAAAATGGAAGCAGTGCTGCTGCTTGTGTTACATTAAGATTGTGTATGCTGCATCATTTTCTATTTGTATTTTTCCTTAAACTGTGTTTTGGAGAAATCTTTTATGGGGGATTATGCAAATCATACTGCATCTTGTAAAGCTTGCCAGGTGGACTATTTTTAAACTTGTACGGCTGGCGTATTTGCAGGCTCAAAGGAATATAAAATGGCTTTTATAGAAATATATTAGTTTGTATAAAAGCAAGTGGTAATCCAAGATTAGCACTGAGGAGCATAGCCTGATTATTTGTTTAAAGTTATTATTTTTTTATTTAAATAAAACTAAATTATATTTAACCTGAATAAGTTTCTAGGCAAATACATTCCAAGTCGCTTCAAAGCAAAAAGGAACATCCATTGGGTAGAAGGGAAAAGACTCTAGATCCTGATGCAGATCTGTATCTTTTCTGCATATTTTTCTATTGTGCTAATTGCAGATTCTAATCGCAGTACTAAGAACCATCACTTGGCTTTCACAGGGAGCTTGCTCACTGTATCTCTCTTTTGTGCTGTTAAGTATGCCCTGCAGTATTTAAAGCACTCTTGTTAACTGCTGATTATTTGTTTTTTTGGTTAATGCAGCGTTAATGTGTCCATTTAAGAAGCACTGTTTCTCAGCTCTCTCTGAGTACTTCTGCATACAAAAGAGTTTTTCCTGTGAATAACCGGGTTAATGTTTGATGCTTGGCAGCTAAGTGTAGGCCAGGGATGAGGAAATGCCCAGGAATTACGTTTAGCTCAGCTTTTAAGTGAGCTGCAAGGCTATAGGTTAGTCCTCCCTCTATACAGATTGCCTGCTTATTTCTGAAGGTCGAAGGCTCAATTAGGTGAAATGGGTTGGTGAGCGATATATACACGTATATTTTCCCATGTAACGGACACAGTCAATTTATTGGCGACGGTGAATGCCATCGTACAGAAGCAGTCAAGTTCATCAGTATCATGCAGTGCGGTGAGTCTGTCTAAGGGATATGTTTATTCGCCAGCCACTCAGGACTAGTAGGAAGTTAACGCTACTCTTTTGTAATGATAAAGATGCTTTAATGTGAGCTTAAACAAAAATGAGGTCTCGGCTTTGTACATAACTTCCACATTATTTATTCTTTTTGACTCATCTCCCATCACCCCATTGCTTGCTTGCTTATTTACTTGTTTATTTTCAGTGGGTCATTCAAGTTGTAGGCACTAGCTTTCCTCAGACTTCCGGAGTTAACAATTTCCACTTGAGCTTCTGTGAATGTGTGCTAAGAATTTTGTTTTTCTAAGTTTGGTTTCCATAGGATATATTAATATTCAAGAAAATACATTTCTTACTGTTAAATCTTGTTTTGCGTTCATAAAGGAGCTTGAGGACTTAACTGTGTGATGAAGGAGTTGAATTTTGAATTGCATGTTTTTCATATAGGTAGAGCAGTTTCTGTTTTGAGTAGCACTGCACAATTCTGTTAGTTTATAGGCTTTTATTTACTTGAATCATTGTATGGGTGACAGTAAATGCTGCCTGAAAAACTTCTGGGACATAGTAGTCTCTTCAGTATATAAGTAGTTTGCACTTTATGGTTGGTGAAGCAATACTGCTCTTTTATCAGAACTGAAAGTTTTAGAATTGGTAGAATAAATTCTTCCTGCTTCTTTGAATACCTTTTATGATAAACTGTTTGGCTAATGAGTTTTAGTATATCACTGTGATATCCTTGGAATGGATGATTGATATCTCAGAGTGAGAGACATGATGACTAAGATGAAGGACTTTGATTTCTCTTGGACATTAGGTTTGCAGATGTTACCCTTCTGCTTTTTTTGCAGCTAAGGTTTAGAAGTCTTGGGGTGAAACGTAGGCGTTTATGTTCCTTAAGAGATCATGAAAAGTAGTTCTTCTTGCTTCAAGACTTCATGGTGTGTAATGATTTATGATCTTTTAATCTGGAATAAAGCACAAGGAAGTAAAACTAATTCATAACTACTTTGTATTTAATGTTCTGATCCTTTTGTTTTTGATATATTAGAAATAAGGAAAAGAACTGTGGTCCTTACCAAGCTTCTCTGTCCTTCTGGTTTTGGATGGATATGTGTTTTTATTGAGCCATGGTATAGGCAACATTTTTTTCCAAAGACTTGACACTGTTAGCTCCAGATATTTGTATTTTCTGGATGTCATGCTGTAATAGTTAAGGTCATCAAGTTGACCTAACTAGATTACATTTCACTTTTTAATAACGGAACATAAATAAAACTCTTAGCAAATAACTGGTGTATTTTGAGAGCTGTCTGCGTGTTACTGTTCTTTCTGATCAGGTATTTATCTGTGTTTTGATGTGAAGAATTTGAATCTGTAAAGTCTGCCTCCTTGATTCGGTGCAATACTAGTGATAAAATATGGAGGGCAAACCTCTTAACAGCCTGCTTGTATTGCCCCTTTCTTAGCTGCTCTGTTCTGGATCCCCCATGAGCTTCTTGCAAAGGAGGTTACGGAGAAGAAGGGACAAGGAGATAAATGCTGTTAAGACCTACTTCTTTTTCTTTTTTCTTTTCCTTTTTCTTAAGGTTACTAACTCATGCAGATTTTTGTCAGCTGCCCATGTGGCTGAATGCCCAAGTGCTGTGCTAGAACGGTGTGCTGGCCTCTTCAGGCTCTGTATAGCACCTGGAGAAGCTAACGTTCATATGGAGTTGGCTATTATCTGGAGGTTCCCTGTCTGCCAGTCATGGCAATGTCTTGGTTTTTGAAGGAGGTCTGTTGCCAGGTGTGACATTCTAATTCGGCAAAAATAGTAGTTTATTAAACAAAATGGGGTTACCTGAAAGCAGAATCAAGTAGACCTCAAGTAAAGAACAGACCACACCTGAATAAGCAAACCCATGGCAATCTTCAAAAGCTATGTAAAGAAGTATTGCATATTGATTTCACTAATAGGATTACAGGGGTAAAGACTTTATGTAGAAGGAAGCATCTGAAAGAAGCTGGTACGTGCTTAGGATTTCAGACTGCAGTTACATATGTTTAATACTGCATTGTGTTTTTGATAAAGGTATTAAATACTTTTCACTACCATGTGACAAGTAATGGAAGGAATATTATTCTAGCAGTGGAAAACAAAATCTTCAGTAGATTATTATACTTTAAAGCAAAGTATTGTAGTAAATTAATTGTAGCACTTGTGAGTGGTTCTTCTGTGTGTTGGTATCACTCATGTTTTGTACAATTATGTAGTGAACCGAACTGAGGAGATGATCTGGCTTTGGACTCAGGTCTGTTTCCCCATGCAGCCTCAACAAATTATGGTAGTATATCTGAATAGGAAAGACAGCAGTGTTGCCAGAATAAGTGCTTTTTGGATGGCAGCATCATAGACACTCAGAAAAAAACCCCAGTTATATACTTGTCTTGATCTAGTTTTACTTTTTCAGATGAAATTATATGTATTCTCTGGTTACTTGACAGAATGCAAATTTCAGATATCCTATATATTGCTGAATGAGTCAAGTAACCATGTATTTCTCAGTTTTAAGGATCCTTTTTTCCTGTAACCGGAAACAAGGAGCTGGTATTGCTGTTGTGTGAAGTTAGTTAAATTGAATCCTCTGTATGTGTAAAGACTCTCTCCGACAGAATTTTTGTTACCTTTCATAAAAAATAATCCACTGTTTATTTTTGAACATCACCAAAGCATATTTTAGCCAAACAAAGCAATTTCATATGTAAAATTCTTTTGGCCTTAAAGTAAAAAAATCTTACATTTTGGTAGGGGTTGGTATAATCCTTAAAGAAATACATTTTTCTTTCCTCCCACTCCAGCCTTCTTATTCAAATAATGCTGAGTTTGCTGTGTAGGATTGCAGGCCTTTTAAAGTGATGTGCGAGTTAAATTTAGCTTGTGAGTGTTTCAGGTTTGTTTTTTTTCCCTTTATAGCCTATTGTCTCAATGTAATGAATTGTGACAACTTTCAGAATTATACAGAATCTGTATTTGCGGGGGAATTTCTAACATTAGCTGGGAAAGAGGAAAGGGACTTGAGGTTCCATTTCATTTGTCTTAGAAGTGGTGGCAGAGCCTGATTTTTGAGGCTTACGTATTTAGGATAAGTTACGTTGACCACATACTTTCTAACAGAAGTCCTCACTTCAGGTTGTTTCCTTTCTCTTAGTTGCTTATTTCAGCCGTAAGTGGTGTCCCAGCACTTTGTTGGCCTAAGTAGCAGTGTGGCTGAGGAGTGATCTGATCTAGATTAAAAATAACCATGGGGGCAGCAAAAGGTATTTCAGGTTACATCTGGAGTCGTTTCCACATGAGTCAGCAGTTGGCTATGAAATTGTGTGCTCTGACACATGGGGGAAGCAATGCTGTGTGGACATAAGCAAAGGGTGGAGATACAATTAAAGAGCAAGAACAAATGTTTAACAACTTGAATTATTTTTTATCCTAGTGGTGTGACTCCCGTTTCTTAAAAGCAGGCCAGAAATTCCAGTTATGTTCTGGTTCCATGAGTTCATGGGGTTTGGGTGTGGGTTTTTGGGTTTGTTGGTTTTTTTGTGTTGTGTGATTTTTTTTTTTTAATTTTTTTTTTTTCTTTGAGGTGGCTTTGTTTGTGGGTGGGTTGTGATGTTGTGTTGGGGTGTGTTTGTGGTGGTGGGGGTTTTTTCTGCCCTTTTTTTTGCTAACAGTGGAGAGTGCTGGTTATGGAGTGTGGGTTTTTTGTTTTGTTTCTGTGACACCCTATTCCTGGTGTGTGCTGCTGTTTGCACCCACCTGGCAAACCTGACTAGGGTACTCGTCTCCCTGGGGAGAATATCCTGCAGAGTCTCATCTTGGTTTTATACCACTTATTTTTATGGTGGATCCCATTTCTTATCTGGTTACTGTGTGGCTACTGTGTACAGACAGGTGATTGTTCTGAGTGTGAATTGCAGTCTGATGACAAGTGTCAGCTGGTGGTTTGTGAAATCACTTTGAATGCACCACTGATTTTGCCTATAGAGAGTTATCAGCCCTCTTAAGACTCGCCTCAGGTTTTAATGTATCCCTTGCCCTGGATTACAGATGTACCCCTACTTACACCATTTGATGAATTGTTCACTTTCATTTATCTTGCTTAAAAATATAGCAAACTAAATACCTATGCAATTATGACAGGTTCAGCAGGCTGACACCTTTTAAGTTGAGGAGTATTGACTTGAATGTGCTGTTTTGTGAAGAGCTATCGTAATCTTAGTCTGTGCTGCTGAAAGATGATCCTTCTGTCTCTCGTGCTGGCTGCACTGCTGTGCAGTCAGCTGGTTGGAGGACCTTATTCTGGCTGCGGAGGTGTGGTACCAACCTGAAGCTGAGAAAGTGTGTAACAGGAGTAGGGCAGAAATACCCCTTTCAGCAGCAAGATAGGTTTAGAAGGGTATAATCTGCTTCTCAATCTTCCCTCAAGTGTTACTTAGGGAAGTGAAGAATTTGTATGAGACCTAAACCCTAATAGATTTTATTGTTTACTGGTCTTGATATTTCCGATGAGTTTAAAGTTTGCAACTTAGTTGGTATCTGGGGACCAATGCTTCTCTTTCTGAACTGAAGTGTTGGTAAGCGTGTTGATGGATTCAGTTCTTACATTGCTTGGGGGTGGGGGGAGTGTTGTCTTGGCTAGTATTTCTCTATTGATTGGGAAAGATGTACTTCAACTTGTATTTTCAACTGTGGTTTTGATATGAGCCTATTGAGTCTGAATAATTTACAGTATCTGAAACATAAAGACGTTTATCTCTTCGGTTAAAATTTAAACTAAAAGGAAAAGCACTGCTCAGTGTTCTTGAACAGCTGAATTTGAGGATGCTCAATTAAACTTGACGTGCTAAAATTAAACAACCTGTCCTCAAGAGCTTTGAAATGGTACTCAAGTCTTTCAAAACAGCACAGTATTGAAGCAGAGTGCTTCTACTGATTATTTGGCTCCTATGGCAAAAACTCATGTGCATGTTTTGTCAGATGTAATTATCCATCACAAACATGTTTTGCATTCTTGGAGAGGAAATTACTTCTAATTGAATTATTTATGAATTCAAAATAGATTTAAGCTCCTGGGAAACTTATTTAGGGTGTGGCTGATGTTGATTTTCAGATTCAGTGGTAGGCTTATCTAAGGTTTTTGTTGGTGTCAGAACACAGGAGTTAAAGTAAGAATGTGTCCCCATCTGCTTTGTGCAAGACTTTCCTCTCTGTCATAGCCTAGGATAAGGTTTGCTTTGCAGGCTTTTTTCTGGCTTTTTTGAGCATACATCTCTAAATGTGCAGTGCAGTTCCTTGAAGTAGCTAAGGCTTCATCTTGTCTCAGACTTTCTTATTTGTATGTTTATGTTGGGATGCGGTCATGTGAGTTGTTAGTGGAGTCCTTAGTTCAGCATACCTCAATTTATAAAATAACTCATTATCCAAATATTTTGTTTGCAGCTTCAGTGCTTCTCCTTAATTGAGAGTAATCTGCTCTCTTACAGATACTTCATGCATGGAGTTTGCAAGGAAGGAGACAACTGTCGTTACTCCCATGACCTCTCCACTGGTCAGTCTGCCATGGTGTGCAGGTATTATCAGCGAGGATGCTGTGCTTATGGAGATCGTTGCAGGTAAAGAAATGCCATTGACCATCCTAGGTATGGTAGAAGAGTGATTTCACTCTGAGTCCTTGATTAGATAACTCATAGGAAGAAAATAAATCTTAGTGTTTTCCTCTCTTTGCAACTTCAGAAATGTATAAAAATAGCTTCTTTTCACAAAACTGCCTTCCCTTGCTGAATTCTGTAGTGTTTGCTTTGTTATGGAAATAAATAAGCAAAGGCAAGGCAAGAAGAGAACTTTTTTGTAAAAGTACTAGTTGCAGGGTGTGGTTTTTTTGTTTGTTTGTTTATTAATAACATGAGTAGCTGAAGTAATTGAAATCTCAGATGGCATTCAAACTAGCTAAACTGATGGAACTGAGTTACATTTCATAAGTGATCATAAAAGCCTGAACGGGTATAAATTTTTTTCCTCTGATTGTGTTTATCTCTTTAGGAATAGCTACTCTGACACTTGAACTGCCATTTTGGGACAGTAACTGGAGGGTAGTCATGTAGGTTCTAAAATGTTGCCTGTGCAAAATAGTCTTACAGTATGAAAACATAGTATGAGTTAACCAAATCTCTGAAATTATTAAAAAGAAAAAAAAGTGTGAAGAAAGGAAATTAATGCTTTCATAGTGTAGCAAAGCTTTACAAAGGCTTAGGAATGTTTGCATCATAAGTTTATTTTATTAAAATCTATCAGGATTTTTAACATTGTCTTGTTACAGCTCTAATGCATAATTAAACATTTGCATCATGACTTCATATGGTAGTTCATGGTTAGTGTTACTTTCATGTTTAACATATGGTTACTAGGTATAAGAAAGATAACAAAAATAAGCCTCTCTGTAGCCTTCTGTCTGACAGTGTTGCTTTCTTGGTCATGTAGATCAGTGATTTCCAAACTTTTGGGCAGGCACCCCAACAGTGAAAAATTTTTGAGCACCACCCAATGTATATTTATTTATGCTTTATATAAATCTACTACTGTAGTAATATATTATGTACCGTATCAAATATACACAAAAATCAGAATTTTAAAGAGGATTAAATAAAGATTAAATAAACAATATTTTACATATTTTAACAGTCTAAAACAATTTTTGCTTTCCCTAAAAGACTTATTAGTAATATTTTTTAACTGACAGTAATGTTGTTTGAGTATGCTTCATTATTTTTTAAAAATCTTAGTTTAACATTTTGTAGGATAGTGATTTGGAGGTGTCATTCTAAGTTCAGTTTATTTCAGTACTTAGTTTTAATGGCTGTCATAGCTGAAAAAAGATCTTTCACAAAGAGATGTGGATCCAAAAGGAAAAAGTGTATTGTTAGCTTCATGAAATAATGCTGCTCCATTTCTTCCAAAATCAGAGTACCTGCTGTTTCCTTAGGCAGTGCTGATAGGTGACACAAGTGTAATCTTTCTATAAAGGTTCGTCAGGCTTTCTCTTCCAAGCTGCTTCTAAGTCCTTCTTCAGAATAGAGTGTTTACACGCGAACCAGTTTATTTCTAATCCTTTGGCCTGCTATGTGGAGGGTTGTTTTTTTTTTTTGTGGAGAGGTGACATGGTGTGTTTTAACTTTTTAGATATGAACATACCAAGCCACTGAAACAGGAAGAAATGACTGATGTGACTCCAGATGCAGACATTTATCCCTCAGTATCCTCGGACTTCGCGTTACTCCCTGCAACAGTTGAAGAAATGATTGCTGAGATAGAAGATGAAAATATAGATCTGGCAGCTGCAGGAATAGGTGCTGAAGATTGGGTGAATGCTGTAGAGTTTGTCCCTGGGCAGCCATACTGTGGACGTGGTAAGCTGATCATGGGATAACAGTAAATTTCTGTCATGGGTTAACTGTTTGTGTGTAGTGCGTTTATTTTAATACCTTTGGTTTTGTTGAGTACAGCTATTCTTATTAATAATTTCAAGTGATCTGTCCTTAACTTATGCTTGAATTTTCTGATGTGAATAGTTGGACTGTTCCACATCAGTTACTACTGCTGTGGCCTGATGTTCTGAAACCAGTTATACTTAAAGACAGTGTCTGCATAACTGGCTTCCTCTTGTTATTGCTCTGACTTGGTGAATCTCCTTTGAAATTCAGTTTGGATATGTGATGGGAGAAGAAAATAATGGTGATGCAGTTAATATCACTACTCTGGAAAGATAATCTGCTCCCTTTGGGTTTTTTGTTTGTTTGTTGAGGGGTGTTTTTGCAATCTCTTAAAGGTTTTCCAGTGGACATACAGATTCCTGTAAAATGAGTTGAAGGCTAATTCTTGCTTTCATGAGTGCCATGGCAGTTCAGACCAGAGGCTGAAAATCATTTATTCTAGTTACCTTCCTGAGACCTGACTTTCTAGTACTGTGACAGCTCATGTTGAGAAGGAGACTGAAGCAGCTCATCATATAGGACCAGACTGTTTAAGTAGCATACTTGTCATCTGCTTTCCCTGTAGAAAGATAGAACAAAGACCTAAACTTTAGGTGAAAAGTAGGTTCAACCTGTTAACTTCAGCATAATTTCTGATATTTGTCTCTCTGAGACTGATAGCCATGAGTACTCAAGTAATTGTTTGAATCCAAAATGGACACCTGTGTCCAGAAGAGTTTAAAGTTGTGTCATCCAGTGTTCAGATTACACTTGTCTCCACAGCACTGCTCAGATTTTCAGATCTGAAAAGAGGATTAGCTTCTCAATGTTACAGGGTGGTGCTGAAGCCTGCTTGGTTCAGATTTGAGGAAGGGTAAAGAGGAAAGGGATGGTTGAGCAACATTAACATTTTGCTAGCATTGTTGAGAATTCTTTGGTGTATCTGTGACTTGGGTGTAATTCAAAGGAATAAAAGCTTGTCTTCTACCTATTAATATGTCACCTTACTGCCATATATATATATATATAGCTTCTGTGTTAATTGAGACAAAGGATCTCTTTTTAATCAAAATGGAATCATTTAGATTGGAAGTGACCTCCTACATTTCATCTAGTTAATTTCCTGTGCAAGGCAGGGTCAGCTCTGTCAAGTTGCCAGAGGCTTTGTTTAGATGAATATTCTTGGAGATGTTCAAAATGCTATAACCTCTGGGCAACCTTTGCAGTGTTTGACTTCTTTCACAAGGAAAAACTCTCTCCTAGAATATAATTGGATTTTTCCCTGCTTCAACTTGCCTTCTGTTCAATTGTCTTACAAATGCTGAAGATTCAGGGTTGTCAGTTTAACCGTGTGTAGCTTGGGCTATAATGCTTATCTTTTACTATGATACAAGACATTCTGCTAATGCAGATGATTCTGATTTGGGGCTGAACATGATATCTTTAAGATGACCTGTTAGATGTACAGATGCACCACACTTCTATATTTGTTCTGCTGCTGATGTTCGGGAATAACTGAGAAAGACTAGAAAGGCAGAAATAGGAGAAACACTCTGAGCTGGGTATATGTTGCATGCCGCTACAAGGTGAACATATTTGATGCCATGAAGTGTGTCCTAGAGTGATAGGAGGTGGTTTGTGGATTTAAGGTAATGAACTAGTGGTTTTTTCACTAGTATTAATTTAACTGTGACTGTGAAACATGCAGTGAGAAGAGAGGGACTGGGTCCACCTACTGGACAGCAGTGGTCTTGAAAATGGCAGTGAGTCCTAGAGAGTAAATGTTACTCTGAGGAATGTCAGATTCAGAACTACTGAGGCGATGAAGTCTTGTGAGTTCTGTGATTCTATGATTCTCTAGTTTTGCTTTCAAAGAGGAGGCAAAACTATAGCAGATACAGTGCAGCAGATACAGGAGAATATGCATACAGGGTTTTTGGTTATGGAAGCTGAGATATTCAGAAGTGGAAATACTAATTTAATTTTTATTTCCTGAAAATATAGCTCTCACTGAGGGGAAGTGCTGGGACAGCACAAAAGACTGGGATTGAAAAACTGATGTCACTTACAGCATATTTTTCTCTTTCACATCCTTTCACAGAATGTTAGGGATTGGAAAGGACCTCAAAGGATCATCTAGTCCAATCCCCCTGCCGGAGCAGGAACACTTAGATCAGATCACGTAGGAACACTTAGATCAGATCACACAGGAACACATCCAGGCGGGCTTTGAATGTCTCCAGAGAAGGAGACTCCACAACCTCTCTGGGCAGCCTGTTCCAGTGCTCTGTCACCCTCACTGTATAGAAGCTTTTTCTCATATTCAAGTGGAACCTCCTCTGTTCCAGCTTGAACCCATTGCCCCTTGTCCTATCACTGGATGTCACAGAGAAGAGCCTGGCTCCATCCTCCTGACACTCATCCTTCACATATTTATAAACATTGATTAGGTCACCCCTCAGTCTCCTCTTTTCCAAGCTAAAGAGACCCAGCTCCCTCAGCCTTTCCTCATAAGGGAGATGCTCCATTCCCTTAATCATCCTCGTGGCTCTGCGCTGGACTCTCTCAAGCAGTTCCCTGTCCCTCTTGAACTGAGGGGCCCAGAACTGGACACAATATTCCAGATGAGGTCTCACCAGGGCAGAGTAGAGGGGGAGGAGAACCCCTCTTGACCTACTGACCACCCCCCTTCTGATACACCCCAGGATGCCATTGGCCTTCTTGGCCACGAGGGCACAGTGCTGGCTCGTGGTCATCCTGCTGTCCACCAGGACCCCCAGGCCCCTCTCCCCTACACTACACTCCAACAGCTCAGTACCCAACTTATACTGGAACCTGGTGCTGTTCTTGCCCAGATGCAAGACTCTACACTTGCTCTTGTTAAATTGCATGAAGTTTTTCCCTGCCCAAATCTCCAGCCTGTGTAGGTCTTGCTGGATGGAAGCACAGCCTTCTGATGTGTCAGCGACTCCTTCCAGTTTCGTATCATCAGCAACCTTGCTGAGGGTGCACTCTACTCCCTCATCCAAGTCATTGATGAATATATTGAACAGCACTGGTCCCAATACCGAACCCTGGGGGACTCCACTAGATACAGGCCTCCAACTAGACTCCATCCCGTTCACCACAACTCTCTGGCTTCTTTTCTCCAGCCAGTTCACAATCCATCTCGCTACCTGATCATCCAGATCACACTTCCTCAGTTTAGCCGTGAGGATACTGTGGGAGACAGTGTCAAATGCTTTACTAAAATTGAGATAGACCACATCTACTGCTTTGCCATCATCTATCCACCTGGTAATGTCCTCATAAAAGGCTATCAGGTTGGTCAAGCATGACTTCCCCTTGGTGAAGCCATGCTGACTGCCTCTAATGACCTTCTTATCCCTGATATTCCTAGAGACAGCATCAAGAATAAGTTGTTCCATCACCTTTCCAGGGATGGAGGTGAGGCTGACCGGTCTATAGT
>WKFP01014006.1:0-94969 GCA_011057875.1 Pterocles orientalis | reverse complement strand
TGTTTGAAGGTTTTTTTTTTTTTTTTTTTTTTTTAGTTGGGAATCTCTTACGGGGAAAAATTAGCAGGTTGACTGACTTGTTATTCTGTCACTCACTTGCTTTTGAAAAGTATGTTTCTAGCAAACAAACTGCTCCGACATCAGTGCCAGTGAGCTCTGAAGTCAGAGCTAGTTAAAGAAGCAGACTTGAACTTATTTTGAGTGCTAATATTTTCCTACACTGATCTTCAATATTTGCTTATCTCCCAAAACTGTGAGCTCTTGGGGACCTGCTTTTTCTTTTTTTTCATCTCCATGGAGATGAAAACTGCGAGCGTGCAGCCTCTGATTCTTTAAGGAGTCTGTCCTTTACTTCTACTGATTCAACTATACCTTTGATAGTTCTTGCTTGCTTCTCCAAATCTATTGCTTGAACGGCTTATAAAAGTTACACTTTCTTATAGCATAGATGACTTTACTCTTGTAACAGCTACTGGTTATGTAAATGAAGTCCAGTTGCTGTTCTTTCTGCTGTTAGTTCTGAATATAGTGATTCTTTGTTGTTCTCCTGCATTTATTATATCTTCAGTTTCAAAGTGACTGCTTTGCTCTTGTAACTTAGTTTTGTCATCCTATTTAGGATCTCAACCGACTGCTTGGCTTGTGGTGACACAGACAAGCATATGTGCAAGAAGTACAGTTGTTAAGCAGAAGCTGTCTAAATAGGGAAATTATAGAGATTTTGGTTCAGTGTAGAATTAGGTAAGGGAATTTACCTAGGATTTTGCAAAACTGATGGCTAAATTAGAATGCAATGAAAATACACTGAATTCCAGTTTCTTAAAGCTATGTTTACACGTCTGACTGATAGGCCAGATATCTGTATGACAGGGGTTTTGGCAACTATAGAATAGAGTTAGGTGGTGAGAGGTGTGGACTCAGTTTTTGTATCATTCGTACAGATGCATGGGAGTCTAGAAATTAAAGCCTGTTGTTTAGGCTGAAAAACATCATGCTAATTAACCTGTACATAAGGAGCTGCTGGTGTGGTGTTTCCATACTGGCATTTTCTTCCACTGGATTATACTCCTTTTGCTTCAGCTGTGTAATTTCTGGGAAAAAGCCCATTAACTTCAGATGATGTAAAACTGACTCTCAAAGCAGTGAGAGATTTGTAACCTTATTTAATTGTTGCTGAACAAGAGTTTGTATAAAAATGTACTTAAAGCTGCTGAGGACTTATGACATTTTTCTGGTGCAGACTCAGCCTGTAAATGAATCTGAATTCGACCACTGAAACCTTGATTGCTTAAGTCTTGTCTGGGTTGAAAAATGAAGAAATTAGTTATGCTTTCTTGAGTGGGAAAATAACTGTTCAGGTTGAGGGTGTGTATAACTTGGACTGAAATGAACCTTGGTTGTTTTTATTATTCTCTTTGTATAGTTTGAGCAGGGTTACCCAAATATTACTTTGCATTAGAGCAATGTATCCTCACTCCCAGTGCTCTAAATCAGAATGTATTGCTTACTGTCCTTAATTTTGTTCCCAGCTGCTCCTTCCTGTGTTGAAGCACCCTTGCAGGAGATGCTGATTGAGGAAGAATATGAAAAACAGCAAGCAGACGTGGAGATGAAGAAGGAGCTGTGTCCCTATGCTGCAGTAGGAGAATGTCGTTATGGAGAAAACTGCGTGTATATCCATGGGGATGTGTGTGATATGTGTGGACTGCAGGTCTTGCATCCGATTGATGCTGCACAGAGATCCCAGCACATCAAGGTAAGCAAACAACTGTCTGGTGTTAAACAGCTTTAAGTTATTGCTTCCTAGCTCCCCGCAATCACTTGTCACTAATTCCCTTTCATTTGAAGATGCATGCAGCTCAGACAGTGAATGAAATTCCTGTTGTAAACTGGACTGTTTCCTGTCAGGGCCATATTCAAAAGCAGCTGGGTTTCCTTATCTGTGCTGGGAGAGCAGTCTGCTTAAAGATACTAAAGCTTTGTTCTTTACCTAGTAAAATTAGATTGCCTTTTTTGTGTTTAAAAGCAATGTCTGAAGCAAGGAATTTGAACTCGGATAGTGGGGAACAATCAACTCAGAGCAGATTATTTTTTTTTGAGGATAAAGATTTTTCAGCTTAATCATACTCCATTCATTATGCAAAACAGCAGAGTAAAACTGAGCTTAAAAACCTGCTTAGAGTTTACCAGGTGACCAGTTGTCTCTGGAGTCGTTTTCTTTGTCTCTTCTTTTCAGTCTTGCATTGAAGCTCATGAGAAGGACATGGAGCTTTCATTTGCCGTCCAGCGTAGTAAAGACATGGTGTGCGGGATATGCATGGAGGTGGTGTATGAGAAAGCTAATCCTAGTGAGCGCCGCTTTGGGATCCTCTCCAACTGCAGCCACACTTATTGTCTCAAGTGCATCCGCAAGTGGAGGAGTGCTAAACAATTTGAGAGCAAGATTATAAAGTGAGGCACTTTCCCGTTTCGATTGTGCTTTGTTCCTATGGAAGAACTTAGTAACTTATGACAACTTGCAACAGACTTCCAGATGCAGACTGCACAGAGACTACATTTAATGCATACTAACTTCAGTTACTTTGGGAGTGAAATAAGTGTTAGGGATAATGTTTATGCTCCGATTTGGCTCATATGGATCAAGTTTGCAAAACTCAATGGTAGAAAATAACTCATTTATTTAGTAGCATGTTGTCCAGTGGTTATTGTTTACATCTTGGACATCCAGCCAGGAATCCGAAAACAGATTAATCAGTTTAGAATGTATGCTTCTTAATTCATTACTGCCCTAGTTCATTAGTCAGTTGACAAAACATTTCTCCCTTTAAAGGCTGTTCTAAAAAAAACAAAGTTCCAATCAAATAAATACAGAAATAAAACAAAAATAAATTTATTTAATTCTAAAGAAAAAGGAGTCTGTGTGAAGTGTTTTTTCAAGCTTTTCTGAGACAAGCTGAGCAGCTGCCATTGCCATTGAGTTCTTGAGTTTAGGTTATCTTCATGTGTAAGAGAAAATCAAGATTGAAAAGCCCATACAGCAAGTGTGTGGGTACAATACATATTTAAAGATGGATATATACCATTATAACTTGTTCTGTAGGAGAGAGCGCCCTGTAATGTGGAATTTTGCAGCACAGTCTGTTCATTCCCCAGGTCCTGCCCAGAATGTCGGATCACATCTAACTTTGTCATTCCAAGTGAGTACTGGGTGGAGGAGAAGGAAGAGAAGCAGAAACTCATTCAGAAATACAAGGAGGCAATGAGGTATGAGCACTACAGCCTTTTGTCAAGTTGAGACATCAGAGATAAAAGCACACCTGGAGAAGAAGGGTGTTGATATGAAGCCCTCTTGTACCTTGTTTCCACCACTGTGAAGTGCATCCATACCTTTCTCCCCACACACGCATGCAACCACATGGTCACAAAGCTATCCTGTGTTATTTGACCTCAGTCTTTCCCTTCTATACACAAAACGCTGGTGGTGTAGCCGTAAGGTAGTGTGAGCTTGTATGCTGCATCAAGTGTCCCTGTGCATGCATGAACCCACACACATTGTGTAATACATTATTTCTGCATGTAGGTGTTATGCTGACAAAATACCTTCAGCTTCAAATAGTACCTGAGATCTTTTGGACTACAGGTAAATGCAATTCTGAAATCTGGTTGGGGTCTGCTGTGAGTAAGGGTTGCGATATTTTCCTTTCCAGCAACAAGCCATGCAGGTATTTTGACGAAGGCCGTGGGAGCTGTCCGTTTGGAGGGAACTGTTTTTACAAACATGAATATCCTGATGGCCGCCGAGAGGAGCCACAGAGACCCAAAGTGGGAACATCAAGTAGATACCGGGTCAGTGCTGCTGTTTCTTCTCCTTTCTATACAGAGAGAGTGCAAGAGGGTTGTGCGTTAAACCATCTGCCTTGAGAAAAGGCAGGGAAATATTGACTCTTTTACTTCTGGTAGACATCTGTAATGGTGAATAAGGAGGCAGTGGTCTAAGTTTGTGACTGCTGGAGGCCAGGATGGCAAGAGTGAATTTTAAAAACTTTCCTAGTATACCAACATGCTGAAGTAGAAATGTTGGGCGGCATTAATGGAGATGTGTAAGGGTAAATTCTACTGGAGGTCAGCATCTCCCTGAAAGAAACATAGTTTCTTGCATGTCAGAAGGTATGCTGGGGGCTGAACCTTGTCAGCCTCTGAGAAGATTCCTATCTTGTACTCCTTGGTCACCTGGGGAAACACTTGTGTTCTACTTGCAGGCCCAGCGGAGGAATCGGTTCTGGGAGTTCATCGAGGAGCGAGAGAATGGTGATCCATTTGAGACCGACGAGGATGAGGTGGTGACCTTTGAGCTTGGTGAGATGTTGCTTATGCTGTTGGCAGCAGGAGGTGACGATGAGCTAACAGATTCTGAGGATGAGTGGGACTTGTTTCATGATGAGCTGGAAGATTATTATGACTTGGATCTATAGCACCTGTCATTGGAGTGTGGACTGTTGTCTTGGCTTCAGACAGTAGCTATTACCTGTGGTGTTGTGGCAGTGCCTGTGTTTCTCCTAGGCAGGCCAATCAATTCCAGGTGCTGTTGTAATAACTTTTACCCAGGGTCTGTCTCTTCCCACCCCCTCCTACCCTAGGAGTGTTGTTTTTCCTCTGTCTAAACAAATAACAAGAAATAAATCTTTAAAATATTAGTTTTTGTAAAAATGAATTTAACTGTCAAACAGTTAGCTTAGGTTTGTTGCTTCATCTGTGTACCCAACAGAGCTCACCCACTTCCAGGGTTGAAGTGTTTACAGGATTTCCACACTCATTTTGAAGAGCCCAGATAGAAAAATGAGCAGTGGCCGTGCAGTGGGGATGTAAATTGGCTGATGGCCTTTTTTCTGTCTTTGTACCAATATTTCTGACTTTAGGCCGATACAAATACTCTGTTTCTTGCATCAGCTCCGTTCCAGCCCCCTCATGTACACGTCTTCATTTGTGATTTTGGTCTCTTGTTTACTTGCACATTACTATTACTACTGTGTAACCAGAACCAGGTGTGAATGTTCTGGGTTTTTATTGTGTTTAGCATGAAAGGAAAATGTTGTTGTGAAAGGAGAACTCTCTATGTGTATATACAGATAAATGTAGAGTTGGACCTCAAGGATGGGGAGACTGCGTAAGTTAAAAATGATGAAACCATCTTTCATCCCCTCTTGGTGCATGAAGTCTAGCCTCCAGTTGGACATGAAACTGGTTTAGTGGTCTCAGCCCAGTCTGTGGCAGTGATCTTAACTATTGCTTAACTTAATAGACAGCACTTCCTAGTACGCCAGCTCGCTTTCGTGTGTATGATTAGGGTTGTGCAGGAGCAAAAATCTGGTTAGCCAAGGTGGGGTCAGAGGAACACCAGAGAGGCCCCTTTAGCTTTATTTGCTCTGTAAATTTTAGAACTTGGTGTAACCACTGAAGCTGTGAGCTTTGCTAGGAAATCGCTGTGCCTCTGGGCTAGTTCAAGGTACGCGTGCCTGTCAGCACCTGAATTTGGCAGGTTGCCTGGCAAAACTGCTCAGCTTGGGTGAGTTACTGCTTACAAAGGCAGTTATGCAGTATCAGGCTGTAATTTGCATTGAGAAATTATTTTTGCCACCAAAACCCCAGCACAGGAATTTTAACCTCGCATTACATTATTGCTGGTTTTTATTGACTTGTGGATGCCCCGTGATCTGTAATCCTGCTGCTCTTGTCCCCTAGACTGCCTCTCCTTTCACTTTTAAATGGAATGAGAAATTGTTCTGAGGTCTATAACGTGTTGTTTTGCAGCTGCCTTTTGTAAGAAGCACTTTTCCCAAATAAAAAAAATCCAAAAAAAATGAAACTAGAAGTCTGTCTGTTCTTTTAAGTTTGAAGCTTCTGTGTTTCAGCTTGATTGATTACTTTTGTGTCTGTGTTTCTGTAAATATAAAGGCACTTATGTCACTTAATTCTTAACTTCTGCAGAATCAAGTCACACTAATTTTCACCTTTCCAACTAGGAGCCTGTAATATAAGGAACGCATTCCGAACAGACAGCTGAGACAGTTGAACTGTTGAAGGAATATATGGGGCTATTAGTGGGAACAGATGGGGCTTAGCTTTCTCAGAAATAAGTTCTGCGACATAGTATTAATTTTTTCCCCGAACAAAGTCAATTACAGAACATGTTCTAGGCATAGTTGCCTGTTGTGATGCTGTTTGGACAAGCAAGTCCATGCATTCATTCCTACAGGCCACTTCTTGAGAATCCATGTGCTGCTTTAAGCCTATGTGTGTTAAAAAAAAAAAAGGCATTCTTTTGCAGAAATAGGTAAAGTTGGAAGTAAACTACTAGCAACACATTGAGATGCTGAGGGATATGACTAAGAAAAGTTTAACTGAACAGTCTAAAACCATCTTTGGTTTGTTTGGGTTTTTTTCCAGAGGCAAGTAGGGGAGGGAGAACATGATTTAAATTTAATTTCTGCTGACTACATTTAAAACTGAGATAGGGAAAAACAGGAGAAAAATTTAAGGCTTGGAAGTAGAACTACCCTTTCTTCCCTTATGTAGCAAACATAAGTTGTCAACATCTCAGAACGCTGTGTTCAAACCTAAGTTTACCAAATACAGGTTTTGGTAAGATGGAAAAAAGTAATGAATTTACCAGCCAGAGCATATGCATTAGCTTTCCTTCATGTCAGAAGTGGCGTGCTTTTTGTGTGGGTGTGCGTGTGGCTCAATGGTGGATGCTGTTGCTTCTAAACCTTACATCTGTATGTGTTACAGGGGAAGCTGAGAATATGCAAACAAGTGATTTGTTTTGGTGGAGGCTGTGTTCTGTCTAGCTGCAAGGTGGCCGATGTAGTAAAGTGCATCACAACAAGCAGTTTCTGCTGACCTCTTGCTTTGAAGTGTGCTGTGGTTCTTGTTCTGTGAGTTAAGGAACTGCACATAGTTTGTCATCAAACAACTGCTCTGTGTCACTTTCAGTTTGAATCTTGCTGGTGAGCCTGTTTCTAAGCTTGCTGGTGCCCTATTTCACCCCCCCACCCCAAAATCAAATGATTGAAAAGAGCAGGGCCTTTAGGGCCTTTGAAATGTGGAAAGTGTGGTAGTAAGCTGCTCTGTTTTTTCCTCTATAAGAACAGGAATAAATT
The DNA here is from genome assembly GCA_011057875.1 of Pterocles orientalis. Lineage (NCBI taxonomy): Eukaryota > Metazoa > Chordata > Aves > Pterocliformes > Pteroclidae > Pterocles > Pterocles orientalis. The sequence goes on along the minus strand of WKFP01014006.1, from coordinate 87,809 downwards.
CAGTAAAATTATGGCAAACTTTTAATGTAAAAATATGGAGGATGGAAACTTAAGCTGTGCTACATTTTCTTTAAGTAAATACCTAAAGTACAGAAACAGAAGAGGCCAAGGAGAATCATGTCAAGATGAAACAGGTATAGACTCTATAAACTTCCACCAGCAAAATTTTTATTTCAAAACCAAAATCTTTGGAAAAAGATGCATGCTTTCACTTGAACTGCCTTGACTTTACTCCCTATGCAAGAACATGTACAGATGGTTTTATATAAAATTTTGCATCTTGTGGGGAGTGCAAAGTAAGTGTTTGCTGCCCAGTCTAGTTGGTCTGAATTTGTTCATACAAGCAAAGAGCATTTTTTACAGCCTCTATATTGTAATCTTGCTCAGGGAATGCCTGGTTCATTAAAATACAGAGTAACACTTTCCTGCTGCAGCAGGTACAAAATAGGTATCTGTTTGGAGGATGCTGTGAGGTATTGGATGTCTCATGTTTGGAACATAACTTGCCTAGATGGAATTATTAATGCTTCAGCAGCTTAAAATGAGGGAATCCTCCTGTAGTCCCTTAACACTGAGATACAATACAGGAGGGGCTGTGGGGAACAACTTGCTACAAAGCTGGATTTATTCTGACGCTAGCATTACAAAGGCATTATTAAACTGTTCTTGTGGTGAGCCTTGTGGTGAGCCTTGCTTAAAGTAAACAAAACTAGGCAGCCGTGGCAGGGAAGACTGTAATAAGCAGTGATGTTGATGGACACAGCTGCAGCAGGGCAGTGTGGCATTGCAAATATGTTAAATTTCTGCCCCCACTTGCTGCTGTTGCTGTTATCCAGGGACATGCTATTTGTTACATGCAGTCAAGCCAGAGTTTCAGCAGCTGCTTGGCAGCAGCTTGATGTGATTGCTTAGAGCCTGTGCAGGCACCTGAGTTAAGGTTGATTTTAGAACAGGAATACCAGAAAATGTGCTTTAAAAGACTTTTGAAAGTTCCACCCCTCTCAAACTGCAAGCTACTATTAAAAGTTGGAGTACTCTTTTCAAAAGAGGCTCTTGGCCTGTCTAAAACTACTCTTGAAGGACTCTCGGTGCCTGTTGTAGCGCAGTCCTTAACATGGTTGAGAGAAGTGCTTGAAAATGGCTTCAGGGGTCAGTACACTGAGCTATCAGTATTAAAGCTCCTCTGCCTAGAGCTGAATGTGGTGTTCTGGGAACTGAGACATAAAAAGCTGCCTGTTGGCATCCTGCAGCTGGGAAGGAACACCTCTAAACAGTGCTGTGCTTAGAGCTCTCTCCTGGCTGGGGGAAGATTCAGCACAGGCATGCATCTGCTTCCTGAAAGAAGGCTCCAGGAAGGAGCTATCTCTGTTCAGGGCCTGAAAATTGCTTTTTCCATCTCCATTCCAACTATACTTAAACATTAACTGGAATGATTAGATAAGAGCCACAGCTTTTGTCCCCACATATGAAGAAAAGCTTGACCACATAGGCAGTGCGATGTCCCTTCCACATCACTAGGTTGCAGTTATGTTTGCTTTTAAGCCACTCACCTTCTGAGAGGTGTCAGAGTTCATTCCAGTGTAAAATACTTGTAGTGTTTTTTGTTACCCTGTCTTGGGGGCAGGTCCTTCTCCAGTCTCATCTAGCATGGCTATGATATCAATGCAAGTAATGTACCACAGCAAATGAAGACAAATAAGATTCAAATATTTCTTCCAAGTAGTTTTTAGAATAGCATTGTAAACAACATTACAATAAGCTATGCTTTATATGAGTGCATTAATGATGTTGAGAAGCACTTTACATTTGTATATGATTCTGGGAGAACAAACACGTTAATATAAGGTTCCATAGCAGTTAGTGTCTTTTGGTCAGCTTGCATTGTCAGAGCTGCATCTGCTTCCATCTGCTCTATGATGGGGAAAGGCATGATTCCAGAAGCTACACTGTGCCTGTTTTTTAATCTAGTGGTTGCCATCTCACAGTCTAGAATAACATGTTATAGCAAAGGGATCATTTTTAAATTTATAACTTTCTTCATGTATTACCTCATGAATAATCACTGATGAACATTGTTAGCAACTGCTGCAGCTCACTCTTCATTCACATGAGGACAACTTAAAGAAAATGACCTTATGGAACCCATTCAGTATAACTGTCCAAACAGCTCATGGAAGATGCCAAACAGAACCAACCAAGAGAGATCACACTCCTGTTTTAGTTGCACAATAGGTAAGTATTTAAGACAAGTTTCTTGCAAGAGCAGTAAGCCTGTTGCACCTATTAAAGGAAAGGGAACAGTGCAGCCTAAAGCACAGTCACAAGCCTGTTCTCCCTGATCACATGTTGCACAACTTTCTGCCAGGGAAGGACTTCCTCTCGAAGTAGCTCCATGTGTGCAGGAAGAGAATGCCAAGAGCCCTGTAACCTAACAGTGCTGGGAGCATCAGCCTGCAGAAGTCTTCATACTGAGGGCAAGCTAAATAACTTCATACAGTAATCTCTAATAAAGGCAGTAAACCCAGTGAACCATAGAGATGTTAATACTCTTCTGGTAGATCCTCCGTCTAATTTTTGGCTAATGAAAGCCTATTCTGGGAGATGAACACACTACTTTTCTGTTAAGGTCTCTTGGAAGAATAGTATTTGCTGCAAATACAATCACTGGTACATCTGAAATAGAGCAAAGTTTGCTAGCAGTTTTAAGTGTGGCTACTTTTTAAGTAAAAAAAAAAAAGTAACTGCCACAGTCCAAGCTACTACCATGAATAGTTTGGATTTTAAACACACAAGAATATTCTACTTTACTGTTTTCCTAGTAACGAGGTATAGCAACTGGTTGGAAGCTGGATTGACACTTGTTCAGCTACTTTGAAAGGTCAGGGTGTTTGCTGTTCCTTAAATATGCAAGCTTAAATGCTACTACAAGGGTAGTACCAAATCACAACAAAATGAAGATTTAAGTAGTAAACAGATCAGAAAGGATGTGTGAAGAAGATGAAGCTTTCTCCACAGCAGGCTATAGCAAAAGGCTTAAGGGCTGACACCAAAGATTTCTCCCTCAGCTTACACATAGCTGAATTAACCCCTGCTCTTTGCATGTAGTAGCAAAGAACCTGGCCAGAGGAAGCATTAATAGTGTTAGAAATATTTGCAAGACTATAAATCAGTTATTCGTTCTACTTTATTTTTTGTGCTTCTCAGACAAGATTTTACAGAAATACTTGTACACATTTTTCCCTATTTTTCAAGAACTTTTGAAACATGGGAGGCATCTGGTAAGCTAGTAGCTTACTAGCCTTCCCAGGACATTTTTGCATGTAACCCAGACTGTGTTGTATCAGTACAGAGTTTGATTTCCAGTTGATAGCTTAACAGTAACTACTTAAGTGAGGCACTTGGGTACATGTGGAATACATTCAAAAAACGCCCTCTGTATAATATTTCTTTCCTCCCTCTCCTTCCCTGTTGCCATCTACTGAGGAGAAAAAAATAACCCAACACAACAAACCCTTGATTCAGTTCTCAGACACAGAAGAAGTGAGCCCTGAGTAGCAGAGCTTGAACTTGGGAGGAGCAATACAAAAATCTTTTGATGCTAAGAATGTTAAATCTCCAGAACAGTAGCGTACATACTTGCCCAGGTGCAGTTTTCTAGTACACCCCATACCATTCCCTTGCTGCTCTAAGGCAAGGTTACATAATTAAACCATCTTACCCCTTGCTGAGTTGTGCAGGAGCTTGAATCTCTTCTTCACACTCCCTTGAAAAATCTACAGGCATACTCTCAAGCTGCCACTGGCCCATCATACAAACTACAGAATGCTTTTGATTAAAATCAGCACATCAAAAGCAAGACAAGGGGGAGGGGGAAAGTCCTTTCACCCCAGCATTGATTTACTAGCATCTTGGAAGCTTCATTACTCCTAGCAAGTCTATCTATACAGCAAGACAGTGATCATTACTGCAAACAGTTCTTAAAGAGCAAAATGAAAGACAACTTTTCTCACCCCAAGAACACAGAATATGATACACTAGGGACCTAGGAATGAAACACCAGGGCTGTCTCCAGGTTTGTCTGGTGAAGAAGTGAGTGCAGTGTGAAGTTACATACTCTTTCACAAATGTTACCAAGTTCCTTGGGATGGGTGGCTACATGCCTGACATCAGGAGCTCCCTTGAAGGAAAGTTTAAGCAGCAATGGGTTATTGCTGTCCAAGCCTGTGTCACAGTTTTTAAAGCTACTGGCAAAGAGTAAAGTGCTTGCACTAGAACAAACAACATTGCTTAGAAGGGTCAAATCAATACAGAGCTCTGGTGCAAATTTATCTTCTGACACAGCCAGAAAATAATTTAAGGACATAATTAAAGGCAATAATTTTTAAAGTTCTCTTTGGTTAAGGCAAGGGCTGGCAGCGTCCTGAGTCTTCTCAGCTCAGAAGTTCATGTTAAAGCTTCAGCTGCCATGTTCAAAGCAACTTGTGTTACCAACAGCAACAACAATCTCTGAAGATACTTACAAGCCAAACTGCAAGGCAGAGAGATCAGAGAGATGGCTTGAGGCCACATACCACACTTTCATCAGTTGAATAAAATGAAATCAAACGGCTTCAGAAGAATAATGACTTCCAAGTTCTTCCTGAAGTCTCTCTTCAACAGAGACACTCGGTCTTCTCCACAGTTGGACTGGCAATCACCGGCCTGGAATCAAGATAGATGCCGTTTGGAGGGTTTTCTCCATGAAGCTGTAAGGTATTCCGGGCTATTAGCTCCTTAGCCATTAACGTGAACACCTCTTCTATGTTTTGAGCTTCTTTTGCTGATGTCTCCAGTACAGCTAAGAGCCCATGCTTCTCTGCCAGTGTGCAGGCATCTTCAAACAGGACTTGGCGCTTATCCAGGGAATCTGCTTTGTTCCCTTAAAAGAAGTCAAATAGATAATCTGGTAATGTAGTCTCTCAAAAAGTCATCTTTAAATGCAATATATTAATTCAGTTTTGTTAAATAATAGAATTATGTTAGGAATAAGAGTTACTGGAAAAACAAGTTATGAGCACAACAGAGCGATGAATGTAAAATGTGGATCAAAACTGCAGCTAACCAAATGATATCAAATGAGTTAAAATAAACAACACACACCAACCAAAACCTTGTGTTCATCCAGTTCCTTGCTGTAGGTGGCGGTGCTAGAGAATTATTTGGAAGCAACTGTTTGTCCCTGTTCTGTAGTATTTTTAAATATTAAATAGCATGCACGTTAAATATTTTTTAAAGTGTTAGAAATCTTGGAGCTATAGTGACTGCACACAGTAAACCAAACCCATGGTGCATAAAAGTTTATTTCTCACTCAACTGTCAGTGGAAGCCACATGTGTTATGCTCTTGTCAAGCTACTTTGGCACATCTCAGAGTGGATGATCAGCTCTGAATATCTGGAATGTTGTTCATCTAAAGCAAATTCCTCCAGTAAAACCCCACCAAAACCCAGGAAGAACCTGCTCAACTGTTAATCAGATTTTAACATGACCTATTTATACAAGGAAATAAGATCGTGACAAAAAAGACAGGAATTCACACCAGCTACCTTAATGCTTAAAATGTATACTTAAGTTTCTGCACATACAGATGAAGCTTTTACTCAAAGCAGCTTAGTGAAAATCTGTCAGAAGTCATGAAACACATCGGATAACTATACAAAGGTATTTTAAGTAGTTGCAACATGTGTGGAATTATCATCAGTTCTGGTACATACAGTACTTGGCTAAAGTCTACATTCGTAGTTTCAAGATAACCTTTCATCAAATTCAGATCTTGAATTTGAACATACATAAGCTAACTCCCTTCCCAGCTTTTCTAAAAGGAAAAAAAAACCCACAACACACAAGAAAACCACAACTCCTCAAAAAACAGCTTGCTTGAGGGTTATTTGCCTTATTGAAAAGAGCCCCTTCTCTTTCCTCCTTCAGTTCCAGGTGGGTAAGATAGCCTTCTTAACCTCAACCTCATACTGGAAAGAGGTATAGCACAACTACATGTAATTAAATGTACAAAGACTTCCTGCAAAAGTAAGTAAAGCAAACAGGCCCAGCTTTGAAAGAAAGCACCAACCCGGATCCCTGACAGAAGCTTTAATTTTACCAGTTTCAGAACTTCTCTTAAAAAAAATTGAAAGCACCCCTACCAGACACACAAAAGGTCTTGTTCTTTGGATTCATGGGAAAAGTTAGAAAAACCCTACCAAAGTTTCCAAGCACTGCAGTTACATGCAGGTCAGAATTTGTTTATTTTTTTCAGAGGAAGAACCACCACAGCAGAAGTGATTTGCTAGGAGCCCAAGCAGAAGCTTAGGTCCCGTGCCTGCTTCGCTCTGTGACTCAACACTGCCTATCCTCAAGAGCCACTTTGAGCTGCTGTAGCTGCATGCATTGCCCTCAGCACAGTGCCACAGTGGAACAGGCAGAAGCAGTGGAATGTAAGAAAGGCTCTGTCATTTTACTACATCAGTTCTCTCATTTGCAGCTTCTTCCTCTGGGGAGGGAAGAGCAGTAATAACCTGAAACAGAAAGGAAGAAACACACTGCTTCCTACCAGCTCTATTCTCCAAAACTTCTACCTATTCCTTTCCTCACGAAGCAAAGTTTCTTGAATGCTAGTGGAATAAACGAGGAGGAAGAATGTAAGCAGACTACTTCATGCTCTGCAAAAGCCACTTCCCCATCTATTGTCTTACCTGATCGGAGTCCCATTACAGAGCAACTCATGCACATGTATATCAAAAGAACAGAGAGGAAACATGAGAAACAGGAGCTGTGTTGCTCTGCATTCCCCTTCATCTTGAATTACTGAGCTGCTACATTCCTGTGCCTCAGGAGTATAGGTCAGACTTACTGCAATTCTAACCTCAATAAGGTTGTCCCTGCTTGCTAGACAAGCTTGTTGCATTATTCCAGCAGGAGAGAAACAAGTAGAAAGGTTTCACTGTCTGCAATGGGCTTGGTCCTGTCAGGACCAGGCTGTGATTTTCCTAATTTTTTTAAGCTTAGGTCAAATCAATACAATTTCTGATCTACTTTAATTACAACTGCCTTCTTCTTTAGTGCATAGTTTATAGATGCTTTAAGTAATGGGGGGAACTGAGAGGGAGTTTTATATGTGTGTTTAAAAAAGCTATACAACATAATATTTTTAATTAGATTCCTACCAATTAACATCATGACCAGGTTTGCAGCACCATACTTTTCAATTTCATGTATCCAGTGAGGAATGGATTCAAACGTGGACCTCCTAGTAAGGTCATATGCAAGGATGGCCCCATGGGCACTCCTGTAATAAGACTGGGTTATTGTCCGGAAGCGTTCTTGACCAGCTGTGTCCCACACTTGGATCTGTAAGAGAAAGGACAGAAGTTGTAAAGACCAGCAAATGCCACTTCCTAGGTGTTTGCCATCAGCATCTATGCTTTTGAAACCCCTTGTCTAGAAGGCAGCTAGACCTGTCCCAGCTCACTCCACTACACCCACAGTGTGGCTTTGAGCTCTCTAGATCTGAAAAGACATTTACATGCCTGAAAAGACAATCTACACAGACCAAAGAGAAAGCTGCAAGCAAAGGTAAACCCAACTTTGCAAAGAGGCCAAGAAACCCAGTTTCAACAACTGTACTAGAAGATACAGAGCGTGACAGCCTTTTAATAGGACAGGAAGAAGAGGCAAAAAGCCCTGATGCAGGTCTGGGCAAAAGCAAAGCTATATAAAGGGCAGGCATCTTGAACTTTCATCTGTGCATGGAGGGAAATTCTAGCTCATCTTCCCTCAGACCATAATGCATCAAAACCTTTGCAAACCACAGGGTTTTCCCCCTCAGCGTCCCAGCTCGACCCTCCCCAACCCCCCCATCTCTGAAGGAGGGAAGGGAACCCTCCTCCGAGCCAGGGTTTTGAAAAGACTCCCTGCAGGCAAAGCGTGAGTCCTCTCCACAGATAGATCCAGAGAAGCCATGAGGGCAAGCATCTACCCCAACTATGGTGATTGCATCCCCCAGGGCATCCTCCTGAGGGAAGCCTCCCCTCGGCAACACCCCGGTCAGAAAGGCCAGCAGGTAAAAGCCAGCCTGAAGCTTCAGCAGGGCCGAGCAGGAGACGCCGTGCATCCTGCTTCTCTCCCCGCACCCACGCGGGAGCGGCGACACGGCACCGGGGAAAAGCAGGTGCCGCCCGCGGAGCGGCCAGGGCTCGCTCCGGCCACCGACCTTCACTTTCTTGCCGTCGATGTCCATGGAGCGCACAGTGAAGTCAACACCGATGGTGTTCTGCTGCTTCTCGTTGTACTGCCCAGTCTTGAAGCGGTGCACCACACAAGTCTTCCCCACGTTGGAGTCCCCGATCAGGATGATCTTGAACAGGTAGTCGAAGGCATCGTCCGCGCCGGAGCTAGAGAAAGGCATCGCGGCTCCCGGGCGGGCCTGGAGAGAGGGAAGCGCGGCAGTGACGGCCAGCCGCGGCCTAGCTCCCGGCAGCGAGGGCCCGGGGAAGGGGCCCCTGTCCCGACCGGCCGCTCACTCACCTGCTGGCGCTCATCTGCCGGGCCAGGTAGCGCCCGCTTTGTACCCGCCCCGGCCCTCTCGGGGCCGGCGGGAAATGTAGTTCTCTTCCTCCTCCTCCTCCTCCTCCTCCGCCTGCCCTGCCCGTGGGCCCAGCCGGGGAAGCGATGCCGGCGCCGCTCGCTGCCTGCACCCTACGAGGGGGACGGAGGGCAGGCGGCAGGGAGCCCGGCCGGCTGGGGCAGAGCGGAGCGCCCTCCCTGGCGGCGGCGACCGGCCGGCCTACAACTCCCGCCGTGCCGCGGGCCCCTCCCGCCGGAAGAGCCGCCTCCTCCTCGCGCTCGCTTCCTGGGGGTCGCGCTGGCCGCCGGGCCCGGTATGAGGGGGTGGGTGGTTTCCCCGGGGGCGGGCGGCAGTTTAGCGGCCGAGGTGCTCTAAGGGTTGCGGTGGGGGTGGTGCGTGCCCTGCTGCTGCCGGCTGGGCTGGGCTCGGCTGCCCGCCCCACCCTGCCCCGCTGGGGACGTGGCCGCTCAGCCACCTGTGCCGGGAGCCGGGCGGGGGCTCGCTGAGGGGAGAGAGCCGCGGCCTCGTTGTCTGGCTGCTTCAGCCCCAGAGCTGGCCCGACCGGCACAGGCGAGCTGCGGGGCGGGGCGGGGCTGTGTGCGGAGCCGGCGCCGCAGCCGCCTCAGGTGAGCCGGGCCCAGCGGGGAGGGCGCGGCCTGGGCGCCTGCCGGGCCCCTCGGCCCAGGGCTCTCCCCGGGAGGTGGGTTACCGGCGTGGGGGCGGCCTGTCAGCCTGGCGTGGCTAGGCTCGGGTCGACTCGGTGTTTGGAGGAGACACTTTTCCTCCCAGACGGCATCCCGCGGGGCTCTGGGGTGACAGGATTGTGGTGGCAGCGAAGGGCCCGGTGTGGATTTGGGTTTGTGCCTCTTCTGTCTGGTGGGGAAGATGGCATAAAAGAGTGTGTTGGGTTTGGGGTATTGTTTGTTTGATTTTTTAGTTGTTTGTTTGGGTTTTTTTTTTTTTAATTGTCTGTTTGTTTTGTACTTTGAAAGTCCTAGGAATGTTAACTCTGGTCTTTCCTGCTGGCTTTGGAGGACAACAGGGTGGTATTAAGGAAGTTTATTTTGAACTTAGGGTATCTTATTTTGGTCTTAAGTGGAGGGATAAGGGAGAATGTGGAAAGCTTAACAAAAGCTTATTCAAAATATCAGTCAGCTGAAGGTAAATAGTGCTAAACAAGCAGACAAGGCAGTCTAACACCATAAAAGCAGTCCTCTTCCTTTCTTAAAGGCTCGTGCTTCACTGCCTTGAGTTCTGTGGTTTATCCTGCCTCCTACTTTTTGTTCCCCCTCCACTACAAATTTAATGTGATATTGTCAGAATAATTAGAAGACCAGTTTGTAAGGATAAACTCCTGTTTGCATACTGTTCTAGCTTGGAGAGAATGCCAGTTTTGAATATAAAAAGGACAGGATGAAGAAAGAAAAAAAGGGAAAAAAAATCTTTAATAGTCATGTCTGCACTGTAAATAAGTGAAAAGTGTCATCCTGTGACAGAAGGTCTTCTAGAGAGCTAGCTGAGATTGAAAAGCTCTGAGGAATGGATAATTTTAATAGTAAATGCTCTAAAAACCTAGGTGACTCTAAGGTCAAAACCAGGTCTTAACTTTAAAAAGACTCAGTACCTTGGACAAATAAGATCTATATTTGCATATGTTGACATGAAGCAAGCAGTAAATCTCACGCTTCAGGCTGCGAACTGATTACCCAAGGAACTTTTCCCGCAGCGTTGCACAACTGGCGGTTTTTTGCTTTCCTCGGGAGAACTCTGTTATCTATTGTTGCCTGGTGGGAGGGGAGGAGGAGGCAGGGAAGAGAACAAGCAAGCTCTTTTTTGTTTGACCAACAGACCTTGTGGTTTACAGGCCGGTAAGGACCATGGTGCTGGGAAGTTAGAGTACCTTAGTTCCTTTCTCTTCTTCATGCAGCTTGGGTGGGAGACAGCGCTGAGCAGTTTTACTGATGCCTGAAAGGGAGTGGCACCATGTGATACTTGTGTGGATGCTGTGTTTTCATTCACTGATGCTGAGAAATGGTCTGGAACCTTAGGTGGTGGTAGTATCAAGGCTGCTTGCGAAGTTGCCTCTTACAGGGCTAGCCTTTCCTTCCTGCAGCTTTTTTTTTCCTCTGTGTGAACCCAAGCAGTCTAGAAGCATGTCCCTAGAAGAAGGTGCTATCTCACTTAGGTGGTCTGCGCTAACTGGAGGAATGGGAGCGTGGCTCAGCTGCACCAGGGCTGTGTAGATAGGTGCAGGCAGTCTCAGATCTTGCATAGACTTGCTGCATTTGTCCTGGATGAGAATGGAGGCATTCAAGCATGGTGTAGGATAAATGTGACTCCAGTGTCTCAAAGGTGTAATAGCTGGGTCCCTATTACTCAGAGGATCTCCATGCCGTGCTCTGTTTTGGAGGTCAGATGTAGCCTCAGTTTCTGTGATGTTTAATATATCCAGCTGATATCTGTTTGCTGGTCAGGCATGCATCATCATTGAAAGAACAGGAAAGGAAGGCTTCTTGCAGGGAAAGTTGTGTTGAAACCTTTGAAAGTTAGTAGAAGGAGGAGCAGAAAGTCTCTGTGAAATACAGGGTTTTCTGCAGCAGAAAATTGGATAAGAGGGACTCTGGGCCCTGATTTCTAATTTTTCCAAGTGAAGTTATAAAGCTGAATTTGAAAAGTCTTTTGTCAGATTTACAAACCATTGCAAAAAACACCAGTGGATATAAAATAATACAAAGGCATTATGTTCTGTGATTTCGGCTCTTTTTCTTTGGGGGAAGAAGGGTGGTGGTTTACCTTACCTCTCCTCAGCATTCAGAATGTGTGTTGTGTTTGAATGTTTCTTAAAGGCGCAGCTCCCACCAGCTGATTTGTCTATTTGTCTTAAGCCAGCTAGTGCGAGCAGAATCAAGTTCTGCCTTCAGCAGAACACAGCAGGTATTTATCTGCACTGCTCTCTCTGTTGCACCGATGCAAGTGTTTGTGTAACACAGCTGCTTTGTGAGCTGTGGCAGGGAAATCTGGCTGAAAAGATCTCTGCCAAGAAAACAAAAGGGAGGCGTGGAGAGAGATTTACCACCTCACTGACCAGGAGGGTCATTTCCCTGACTGGCTTTGTGGAAATGGCCCTGCAGCCACCACAGCACAGCTGAGTGAGTGTAGTGTGGCATGAGCCAGCACAAAGAAACTGGGTGTCTATCGTAGCCTTTCCTCAGTACCGATAATATCTGGCATCTAGAGGTTTAGGCAGATGTCACCCATGCCCTACAGGTGGGGACAGGAAAGTATGACTTGCCACATGCTGTACTAATGAATTAGTGACAGATGAAGCTATAATGTCAGGCTTGAGAGTGAACAGGCAGGGAGTCTAGCTGTTGGATTTCAGCGCTGTCCTCACAGTCACTTTCTGTATGTCCACTCTTGGGTATATTCTTTCAACAACAACTTGGAGGCTGTTAGATCCGAAACAGTTCTCCACCAGTAGCCAGATGCTTCTCTCTTGAATTAATCACCAGTCTGTAGCCAGCCAGGTAGCAGTGGAAAGTGAGTTAATTTATGACTGCTGTATAGTGTGCACCATGTATGTAAAAGGTGCGGAATCGTCTTTAGCACAGGAACACTGGAAGTTGGTAGATCCTGGAGGAACTCTTTAGGTGGTGGGCACTGAGGAGGCATCTGCTAGGAGGGTAACAAAAAAGTGGGTTGGAGGATAACCACGAGGGTACTGGGAGAATGGGAATAAAAAGACATTTCTGGGCATGGAAGGTGTCAAGGGTGATGAGACGGGTAGAAATGGATGTGAAATAAATTGGGAAGGAATGGCATAAAGTTGTTCCTGATAAATTCCAGCTATTTTGGGGAACACAGCTGCATTTTATATTTGTGTTTTTATTCAAATGTGTTTTCTTCTTTCCTCCCTTCCCACTTTCTATTTAAGTGAGAAGAAAAATGACCTAAGCACAGTCCAGCCTTTGTGGCCAAGGCAGGAGGAGTGGTAGGGCTGCCAGGAGGATGGCTTTGCCTGGAGGCTTATGGAGGCAGCCTGCAAACAGAGGCCTTGTGTCCCGTTGCACCCACCATCATATTGTTGTGTTCCTGCTGACCTTCTTCAGGTAGGTTGAGTGTATCTCTGCACAGAGAAGGGTTCAGCTCACTGGATTGGGGGAGGTGAGGGCATGTCCAAAGGAGGAGAATGAAGGTGTGGAAATAGTCTTAACCTTTGGCTGCAAGCTTTGAAAACAAACTTAAAAGCTGTCAGTATCAAAGAGTCATGCAGTAGTGGACCTAAATGTGCTGTGCCCCTGGGGAATCCAGCCACAGACGGGGCTTGCACCGAAGGTCAGGCTGACTCTGCCAAGCTGGCAGTGGTCTGTTGCAGAAGAGTGAATGTGGGTGGGTATGGGAAGGAACTAAATGCAAGGAGGAAGGAAGAAAACAGTGATGCTCAGAACTCATTTAATGCCTGTTCTGACTGATGTCAGAACTGGAATGCACCTGGGGTCCTCTCCTGAAAGTACTGTTTGCAGAGGGTGGACAGGCCTCTAGAACAGAGAGGTCACTGCTTCAGATCTGAAGGTCTACTAGATTTGTCTGTTGAAAGCTTGTGTGTTACACCACCTGACAACAGCTGAAACACCCTACTGCCTCTCCTTACAAACTTTGCCGTGCTGGTATCCTTTAATCTTCACAGTGATCCTGCCACTGATACATAATCTGTCTCTGGAAAGCACTTGCAATGGTGGTTAGCCAGATGAGCACATCCTCTTTACTCTTTATTGGTTTTTTTCCTAATTGTTGTTGCAGTCATTTCCTCTTTTGAAAATAAGAGGAAGTCCTTTCTAGTCAACACCCTATTTCACAACTCCCCACTAAAATCAGTGTGTCTACCCATAATTTAGGGTTCCTGCTGCTGACTACTATCTCCAAAGCTGCCAGTCCTCTGCTCTGCTGCCTACTTAGACAGCACCTATCTGTATTTTGAGTCCCACCCTTTCCTACTTGACCTTCAGAGGAGATTTAGCCCATCTCTGTTTGTATGTTTTCTGGCAGTTATTCCCTGCTCCATGCTTCCAGAAAGACATTCAGTAATGTCAAAGTCAGCATTTCCAGCCAGTGGACTCCCTCCTGCCTAAACAGCACGGCCCCCGAGCTCCAGCCGTACGAGGTAAGGACACAAGGGGTAGGCAAGTGCAAAGAAAGGTGGGTAACTTCCAGTATGCTGAGCTTGTGGTGCTGAAGAGGCAGGCCTCTTTAAGTGTCCATCAGGGACACTTCTCAGAATGTGAGTGGGAAGTTCAGGTGTCTGAATTGTGGTTTTTTTGGATCATCAGGTGATGGTGAAATCTTTTCTAGTGGTCCCCAGTGAGAAACTTTTCAAGAAGTTACTGTTTCGATGGGAATGGGGTCCCCAAGGAGTCTTTTTGTAGTAGCCCACAGCACGGAAGTGGGGGTGAGAGGGGAGAGAGACCCTACCTCTGAAGTGTCAGAGGCAATAAATGAGAGCAGTTAATGGGCTTGCTGAGATTTCTGTAAAACCCTGGCTGTGGCTTTCTCTGTGGTGGTGGTGATGTTGCTACCCTGTTAAAAGGATAGTCCAAGTAGGAGAGAAGAAAGCTATCTGAAAGCGCTAGCTGCTTATCCTATATTGATACTGAAGAGTGACATTTTGTATTACACCTAAAAGGTCTGATTTCCAAGAATGCTGAACATCCAGTACACTTTGTAAAATCCTAGCTTCAGTGAAAGTGGTGGGAGTTTTGGCAGTGTTTCCTTGCAGAAAAACTTGTATAATGCTTGTACCTCGTGAATGGGAATACAAGAACTACCTCCTGGCTCCTACCCATAGTCCTTTTAGGGACACACTTGTGTTTAGCAGTGGCTTGTCCCAATGCTTTTGAGAAGTGGAAGAAATTTTACATGAATGGCTTTGTTGCAGGCTGTGAGATCTGTTAGAGTAGGGAGTTCCAAGTCAGTTGCTTGAGTGTTGTCTGCATTAGAAACCATTGGTTATTTGAACATTTGACTGAGGAATGATAAATGCTGACATTTTGTCATAAGTAAAACAGTAAATTGAGCCTGCAATGTGTTCAGTATTTTATAGTATGGCAAAAAGGAGTGAGCATCTTGGGGATGCTAAAATGAACTGCAAGGTGTCTATATTTAGTTCCTTAAATGACATTCAAACAACGAGCATATTGTGGAAGCTTTTTGATATTTTTTTTTTATATACATGATTTAGTGTTTGCTGGATGTTAAGGTGTATGTATCTGATTAAAAAAATTGTCAAAATGGTCCTTTTCGTATCAATATAGGTTACATTAGTTAACAGAAAAGTGCGTTTTGGGAAATTGATAGAACAGATTAAGGAGATGAACAGGAGTCATGTGCTGTCAGTTTTGGACTTAGGTGTATCTTTTAACTACAGTTGTTCTTTATTTTTCTACTTAAAATATCTTTTTTAAGCATAACAAAATGTTTTGCAATTTTTTAGTGAGTAGGCCCTAGTATGATTTTATTAGAAGGACAACCGAGATCTTTACTTTTCAGCCTTTAAAGATTCGTGAGTCCTCTGGAGGTTGTTTGATGAATTTAAGCCTAGGGACAAAAGATTTGATTCTTATCTTTCTGAGGCTCTTAATAGCTTGTGGACCTCCAGGGATCTCTGGTTAAAATTTGAAAGCTACTGGTGTAAGTAGGTACTGGTGGCCTCAAGTGGCAAAAAGTATTTTTCAAGGGCTTTGTTAGTTTTGTTGGACACATGAGACTTAAGCAGAAGTTGTGTCTATAGGCCTTACCCATGTTACATCTTTTAAACTAAGTGGATGTGTCGTTAGTGTTGTCTGTACAGGATGCTCTCCTGGAGAGGTAGAATCAAACTAAAACTGATGATATCTCAGTTAGATGCATGCATAGGTCAGGTCTGTATTGGGTTGGTTTATTTGTTTTCTAGTGGAGACATGGTGGAGAGGGAAGAAAACTTTGTCCTGATTAACTTTATTCGTTCTTTAAGTCATGCTTAAAGCTTGCTATTTTCAGCTGATGTCACTAATCTTACTTAGGGAACAACTAAGTCTTTTTTCCCCTTTTTTTTATCATATTGAAGTAAAATGAAAGGGTAAGCACAAAAGAAAAATAGTGACTGGAGTTCACTGTAAATAGTTTCCAACTAGTCTGTTTCTTCCTGCTGGTCCTTTTGTGTTCTTTCTTTTCTGTTTGTGATCTGTCATTTCTGATTATGATTGCTGCCACAAATAATTTAAGAGAATTATTCATTTAGTGAAGACAGTGAGATAAGTACAGGAGAGACACTGCACATAAACCAGAATATGCCTTTATTGTATTATTCATTAAGATGCTCATCAGTGTTTTTGTGTAAGAAACTGTCTAACAATTGCATGCTTGTTAGAAGTAGGGTTTGTTTTGCCAGGGAACGAGCATTTCTCACTTCTGGTTGCCAAGTTGCCCTTTAGAAGTGTAACAAAGTGGCAGTGGACATTTCTGCAGTAGGTAATGGCAGAGTTGTTCTTGGTTTGATAATTAAGGTGTTGGAGGAATGGGGGGTTGCTCGGGGCCAGATGCTGTTCTGCTTTGGAGTTGGTGTTTCCATTGAAAAGTAGTAGAATGAGGTGTACCTCTTCCTGTTTATATATTAAATTTTCTCTCTGTAGCTCTGGAACAGCAACCATTTATTTCCAAATGCAGAAGAAGCAACTCTCTTCCTGGGGACATTGGACACTATCTTTTTGTTTTCCTATGCTGTGGTGAGTATCAGCATCTTATTGGGATAATCCCACTCTCCTTTGGAGGGGTTGAACAAGATCTTCTTGGACTTCCCTAGTGCTTATGCAGTTTAAAAGCTTAGTTCAGGAGCGGATTTTTTCCCTTTGATTTTTGCTAGTTCTGCCCATGCCTGTCCCCCATGAAAAGAAGCTTGTTACCAAGTGTAAGAGAAATACTGTTGCTTCAGAATTTCTTACACCTCTATCACCAGTGGGTGGGAGGGCTAGTTCTAGCTCTTGAAGAGTTCTCAGTTGAAATTTTTTTACAATAAGAAATAAGAAATTTAATGAACAACTGAATTTAGTGAGCAGGGTTCTTTGGTGGCAGAAGGGGTTAGAATAAAACTGTAAGTTCATATAACAACATTTGGGTCAGCTTGATCCTTCTACGTAATTTTTATTCTTACAGATAACGGATGCAAATCTTGTGGCTTTATTTAATGCTGTGTTTTGTTCTTAGGGTCTCTTTGTCAGTGGCATAGTTGGGGATCGCCTGAATTTACGCTGTGTTTTGTCTTTTGGCATGTGTTCTTCTGCTCTGGTGGTAAGTCAGAACATACTAGTGTGATTTAGAAACGTCTCTCTTAGGATTTCTGGACAGAGTTTTACTTTATGGGAGAAGAGGCTCGGTAGCTGTGCCTCGGTGGTCTCAAAGTCTGTGTGTAAAACATTATTCTGGATGCACTTATTGCATTGTCTCAAGCACAGAGCAACATGAGATGACTCGCCTCTTCCTGAAATATCTATTTATGGATACTGTGTCAGAAGGAAATTCCTAAGTTTGAGGCACTGTCTAGAGACTCAAACAGCTTTTGTACAAGATCGGTGTATTTGGACTTTTTGAGACTGTTTTGTTGTTTTGTATTATAGCTGTTCTCCCAGCCCACATGCATTGTCATCAAGGCTTTTGCTTCTAAACACAGTTTTTACTCCCTTCTTAAAGGACATGCTAACAATATTAAACACTCATTTACTTATTTCGTACTTGCTGGGAGGGCATGTATAAAAAAAAAAGAATGTCAGCTTAAAACAAAAGGGTTCTTCAGGTTCAAGCCACTGCAGATAAGTGTGAATCAGTTTTATCTCGTTGTGGTTTTCTGGTTATTAAAGTAGTGGTAAAATGTGTGGAGTGCTTATGATTTACCCAGCGGCTACAGACCCCACTATGGCCTGTTGCATTCTTCAAACACATGACCACAAACGTGCATCATGCCCAAGGTGCCACAAAGTGTGTTTATTTTGGCTAGTTTGGGTTAGGGTTCTTAGTAATTTGGGACCCAGCTGTAGTATTTATGTTAAATTTTGCTAAGAAAAATGACAGCTGGTAGTTTTGTGTTTGCATAGAGCCTTATGGATTTGGATGTCAGTACAATACAGGTCAAGAGGCTGCTGTATTTTTAGTGTTGTTACTGAAAGTATTTGTCTCTTTCTTCTGCTCTCCTGTTACAGCTGTTCTGTTTATGAAGGTAAAAGTATTTTGGAGTGGAAGTGCCATGACAGCACATTTGTCTCTGGAGTTGTTTGGGCTCTGGAGTCAGTGCTGTGGTGGCTCAGCAGAGGGTGCTATTACCTCTGAGCTCCATCTTAAACAGTGCCAGGCCTGGGTCTGGCTTGGGCCCTGTGGGGGACCTTCTCCATGAAATGTTATTTCTTTTTCAGGACCCCACTCCTGCCTAGCTTTCCGCAGTAGCCTCAGGGTTTCTTCTCTGTGGTGGTGTGTTTCTTTGGTTTTTTTTCCCCTCCTCTCTAGGTATTCTTCTTTGGCACAGTCACAGAATGGTTGCATTTCTACAACAAGTGGTTCTACTGCTTTCTCTGGGTTTTGAATGGCTTGCTGCAGTCCACTGGTTGGCCCTGTGTGGTTGCTGTCATGGGCAATTGGTTTGGAAAAGCTGGGTAAGTTGAGTTTTCTTCAGTGACTCACTTACCTGACCTGCTGAGTAGCAGATTGAGCTGAAAGTCTCAAACCAAAAAGGCCAACTGTTAGGTCAGAATGAGTTATATGGGATGAAATATGCCTTAGTTGTTACTGTTATTTTTTTCCCCCCCTTTTTTTTTTAATGGAGACACAGAACAGTTTGGTGTGAACACAATCGTGTGTTAAAGGCACAGGTTCAAACTTCAAAAGTCCTGTAGTGCAGGGTGGCTAAATTGAAATTTTCATGCCACTGGAGAACCTGTTTCTGTTTACTTAACGCTGAAGAGATGAATGGAAACTGACTCATTGTAGGTTTAACTCTGTCACTTTGGGATACTGCAGGTGAGCTCCAGCCATAGCTTGTAACCTTGTTGTTGCCAGTTCACCTCTGCTGTAACACAGGTGTTTCAGGATAGAACATTTCTTGCTTATCTGTTTGATACCCCCAATTTATTCTGTGTTTTGTTTTAAGTGATCTTTGAGTCTCTTTGAAGTGGATGGGAGGATGCTCTAACTTTATTCATAAGTTAAAATTAACTCAAATGTTATATCCTTGTCTTGCTCCTAACGTCATCTCTCCCCACATAGCTTTTTTCAAATTTTCTTCCCCTTTGGCAGGAGAGGTTTTGTGTTTGGCCTCTGGAGTGCCTGTGCGTCTGTGGGAAATATCCTTGGGGCATTCCTTGCCTCCTGTGTTCTCAGATATGGCTATGAGGTAGGTATTGGTCTCTGGCTTCTACCTAGGACTGCATTGGGTGATGTGAGACTAGTTTCTTATCCTGTCTCTGAGAGATAATGGGTTCAGAGTGTCCAGTTTCATCTTCCTGAATTCTGTGGTAGGAAGCAGTAGAGAGAATAGAAAGGGTGTTCCTTTCCTGACCCTTCCAAGTTGGGAGAAATAAACCTGAGACTTCTCTGTAAATGGGATTGATATTATTGAAGATCCCTAGTGTCATAGTAAATGTTGAGTCATTCATCGCAGGTTCTCACTTAACTGAAGTCTCTTTTGCTGAGTAGTGGTGAGGTTCTGACAGGCGTGGAGGCGAGGCATAGCCAGGCACGTGCTACGTTGCTGTAATGTGGCAGGTGGTCAGCTGAATACAGGGAATGTAAGTGAACCAGCGCATCTTGCAGCATGTGACCTATGAGGACAGGCTGACAGAGCGGAGTTTGTTGCTCTGGAGATGAGGAGGCTTAGGGTACCAAACAGCAGCCTTCCAAAGCCTGTGAGAAAACAGAGCCAAACTCTTTCCTGAGTTGCACAGTGAGAGAGCTAAAAAGCAGTGGGTATAAAGTAAAGCAGGGCCGGTTCCAACTGGATGTTTGGAAAACTATTTCACTATGAAGTTAGTTAAGCGTTAGAACAAGGGGCCAGAGCCTAGAGGATCTGTTTTTGGAGGGTTTCAAGACCTGATTGAACAAAGCCCTGCGCAACCTGGGCTGAATTTGGTGTTTGTCCCAATACAGCTGGATGTGTGGTTGTGTCGGGTGAGCTTCTTCCTCAATGCTGTTACCTCAATACACTGAAATAGCTGTTTCAATGTGGTCTTCCTGCCTAGGTAGAACCAAGTCTGTTCAGGAGCTGCAGAAATCACTTGCTTACAAGTTTTATGGATGTAGTCTGGGTTGTTATAGCTGTGTTTACTCTCTGACAAGGTCGGAATGTAAAGAAACCCTTGTTAGTCAGGGAAGCCTATGTGACTGAAAGTGTTTTAAAAAATTATCTTTTATTTATCTGTCATCAGTATGCTTTCTTGGTGACTGCCTCAGTACAGTTTGCGGGAGGAGTCATTGTCTTCTTTGGGCTCCTGATGTCACCGAAGGAAGTGGGTAAGTACAAGAGGGCTGTAGCATTTCGGTCACTTCATGGAAAGCAGATCTGCATCTTTCCATGTAGTACTGAAAGTACTGCTCATTTGACAGCACTGATCCTCAGGGCTCCTATGAAATGGTGCTGCACTTTAGTGTATTTAATGGAGCAGACGCTTTCTTCGCTAAGATCACACCAAATGCCATGATGCATCATGTTCGTAGGGTCTGGATATTTTTAAAAGCGAAATAAAACAGTCTGGCTCTAACATCTCTGTTAGGATGTGCCGAATTATCAGTTTTCCTTCACCTGGAAAATCTGTTTTTTTTTTTTTTTTAAAGAAACAGTAGGCTTAAAAGTGAGCATAGCTTTAGAGTGGGGAGTGGGTGAACAGCCTGTGGTCCATTGTTCTGTTGCATATCCCTTGTATAACTTAGGCCTCCCTGAGCTTGGAGCAGGTGAAGATGGTGGTGTGGAGGAAGATGCCAACAGACCTTTAATGGGTGATGACGATGTGGATGATGATGACCGGAATTACTCTATTCAAGCAACTGACACTGACAACCAGCCAAAAGCCATTGGCTTTTTCCAGGCTTGTTGCCTTCCAGGTGTAGTACTGGTGAGGACACAGATTCTTGAGTGAGATCTGACTTGTGTTGTTGAAACATAAAGCTGACTTTTTGTGTTGTCAGCATTTGCTCATGTCATTGTTAATATGTTGACCATGTGGTGTAGTTGTCAACATTTGACTTCTTACGCTGTTGAAACCTTGGGGTTGGGACTGTTGTCCTTGTGTGCATGGGTTATAATAGTCTGGGTACGTGGCTGCACATCGCTCTTCCTGTTGAACTCCTGCTTCATTTAGTGTGTGTCATGAGCCAACTAAGGACAGCAGAGATCCTGCCCTTTCTGACACTGAATTTACAAGAGGCCATGAGCAAAGGTGGCTGTAGGATGCTTTCTTGCTAAGGTAGCTACAGTGCCCTGAGGAACTGGATTCTCACTGCTAGCTGAGCATCACGCAGAACTCTGTGGCACTGATGTTTGGGGGTTTTTTAGTTGCCTTGAAGCAGAAAGCTGGCCTGAAAAACCTTCATCAGTGTGATGTAACATGTGACAAAGTAGGTGGTTTTTTTGTGAACAGCTGGAAACAAGGCCTGGTGATGCAGTTTCCACATATCCTCATTCTGTCCCTTGTGGGAGAACGGGTACTTCTGCATCAGCAGTATTGCCCAATTCATGGATTTTGTTCAGTTGAAAAATTAACCTTCCATTAAAAACCAGTGTTAACTTCCTGTGTCAGTGGCCTGTGTGCCTCCTGAGTACTAGAACCAATACAAGGAAGGGGGCAGAGTGGCTGTCTCGGTAATACAGTGTGAACTGTCTGGATTTGATCATGAAGCAGAACTACTGAATGGACAGTACTGTCAGATGCCCTTAATGGGTAAAGCAGATGGTTGTTGTGATTAAGGCAACACCAAACCTAGATGGGGTGGGTGGATTGTCAATGTTTAGAGCGCTGGCAACCACAGTTCTGTTTTTAAGACCTTGGTTGAGAGACAGCAAAAGAAAGCTTACCCATCTTGAGTTCTTTCCTAATATGGCTTAAATGCCGTGTAAACTATGGCTCAGTTTTGGTGGTATGAAGAATGGGTTGATGTACAAAGAACTTCTAGGCAAAATTTCTTAGTGGTAGAGGCAGCTTCAGTCGATGTATGACTTTTTTTCATTGGCCCGAATGTAAGGAGGTACTATACAACTGATGTTGCTGTTTCTGTACTTGGGATTTTCAGGATTTTTTGTTCTGTGCATTAACCCAGCAACATGAACACCTCCAAGTCTGTGAGTTTTATCTGATGTCAGATCAGTGCCCAGCCAAACCAGGGCACTGTCAGACCAGTGAGACACCAAATACTGAGAGAACCTCCAAAGCCTTGCCAAGAGACTTTGACATATTTTTTTCTGTAGTTCGTCTCTTCTTCTGCTGAGTGATACGGTGGAAGAGTTTTCGTACACACAGTTTTCCCCTGAGCCTCTAGAAATTCAGTGCTTAATCAGTCAGACAATCTGGTAGACAGCTTCTAAGCATGTTGTAATAAATATTGCTTCACACAGTGCACTTTTCATACTCAGAGCCAGGAGAACTCTGCCAAACATCTCTGCATCTTACATGCATAGTGATGATTAGTTTGTGTCCTGTAAGAGTAGAAAAGTATTAATAATACAGCTAAAAAGGATGTATCTATTAAAAGAATATAAATTCAGAAGAGATGATTTTGTGGAGTTTAGTATATAAAAGGATCTGCTTTTTGAACTTCAAAGACAAGTGTGTACATACACATATATATAGTCTCAAAAGCAGTGATTCTAACAGGTTGCTTTTTCCACTTTCATCCTTTTTTACCTCTTCAAATATGGGTTCTTTGGCTGCCATGTCAGTGTTTGTCAGGTGGCCTTACTGAAATAGCGTGCCTTGTCCCTCTGGGTGCTGGGGAGTGGTCTCAGAGAACAAACCTTTGCCACATGTGGAAGTTCTAAAGAAGTAGATCTGCTCTTAACTAAGGAGAACTTGAGCCCAGCAACCAAAAGCAGGAGTTTGTCTCAACTGTTGGGTTTGGAGACATGTGCTTAGCTTTGGCCAAACCTTTCATCTTGTGTCCCGGAGGTTATGAACTAAGCTTTTTCTTCTGGTTTCTGAACACCAAAAGATAGCACAGAGGAGCTACTTCACATAACTGCTTAGCATGATACACAGATGACTAAATCTGAGGCTTGTTTCATGTCACATGGTTGGCTCCCTTCTCTTCAGAAGGTGAATTAAATTGCCTTCATTTTTTGAAGCCTGGTGTAATTTCCTCTCAAGATACACTGAAAGTGTTTTAACCCATTGCATTCAGTGAAAAGAAAATAACCTTCTTGACAGTGATTTTTCTATTCCTGGTTTCCCTTTGATGTTCAGCATTAAGCTTTCATAATGCTGCCTTCTTACATGAAATGCAGAAACACTTCTCCCTGAAAGCTTTAGCTGGATACAGAGCTTTTTGGGAAGGAGCAGAAATGCTGTTTGCATTTCTCAAATGCTAACTGCTTGCTGGCCCTCTTTGTTCCAGTACTCTTTGGCCTATGCCTGCTTGAAACTGGTGAATTACTCATTCTTCTTCTGGCTGCCCTTCTACCTCAGCAACAACTTTGGATGGAAAGAAGCAGAAGCTGACCAGCTCTCAATCTGGTATGATGTGGGAGGAATCATAGGTGAGTGAGTAAGTGAGTAACATCTTCGTGCAGTTGTCCTGCTAGCATTTGAAAATGAAAGGCCGCGAATGCAGCTCAGAACAGTCATGTTCAGTGGGATCTAGCAGTTTACTGAATATATTAAAAGTCTAGTTATGTATGTAGCTGCTTGGCTGTATTTTTTTTTTTTTTAAACACAGAGTATGTGAGTCCCCTAAAGAGTTTACATATGATGTAAAGGGCACTATCATATTCTTGAACATTACCCCCAGTGAGCATTTTTTCTTTACTCGCTATGACTTCTTGAAAAGCACTGTGTACAAAATGGTATCCCTGCTTCTTGCTACTTTCTGACAGGTGCCCTTGAGGGAGAGTTTATATCTGGACTTACTGAGTTCTGTACTGTCCCTTCTGTCCTGTATTTTTAAGCACAGACTCAGCACAGATCTCAGCAGAGCAGGCACAACTGTGCTATGTTCAGAGAAATAAAATGTAATTGCACTTGTTTCTGCTGGCTGCAAAATCTGACCCTGTTCCTCCAGAATAAAAAAACATATTGTATATGTGTTTAGACTTCCACTCTCCTGTGCTCAGTTTCTTGCTTTATTAGCTTGTCCAGCTAGCTTTCCTAGAATAGACATCCTTGTTTTGCTCTGTTCAGCATCCATTTTTTTGCCTCTGTGGCCTTTTCTATGTTAGGCTTTCTGAACATTCTACTTTTTACCAGCAGAGCAGTTCCTACAGAGGTACCAATGATACATGAGGTGATTTTTATCAGCTATTGACGTTTGTTATAATTAATTGTACTTACTGTAAGTAGGTGAGACAGCAGGGAATGTCAGGCCCCTGTGTGCTAAGGCTTTTCCTGTGAGAAAGAACTGCCTTTTCCTGCACTTTCTGTTAAAGAAACCATCCACAATGTTAAGCTTGCATACATCCAGAGTTGTAGTGATCCTAGAGCTGTGATAGTCCTATAGGGGAAGGAAAAGGAAAACAGGAGCATAGGCTAGTCTTGTGCCAGAATAAAGAAGTAATAAATTCCTGGGAAAGCAATATGAGTAGTTTTCCCTGCTCTGTCAGGACCGCTTAAATTTACTGTTGTCTCTGTCTGGGGCAGTAAGGGTAGGAGACTTAGTTTTCAGGATTTTGGAGAGAGTGTATTGATGAGAAGGCAAGAGGCCACTGCACTCAGTAAAATGAGTTTTGTTCAAGGTGTTAGAATCCTGAGTCTGATGATGATTTTTTTTTTTTTCCAGGTGGGACTATCCAGGGCTTGATTTCTGACGTGCTACAGAAAAGAGCCCCAGTGTTAGCAATTAGCCTGCTCTTTGCTGTTGGCTCTCTTTTTGGATACAGCCGTAAGTATGCTTTTGGTGTGCAGTGATAAGGTGTTCATTCGTTACTTCTTAGAGAGAATCAGACCACAGCCTGTCTAATATGTTTTCTGTTCTTGAAAATACTTCTGGATCAGGATGGTGCCTTTTGGTCGCTTTTGCCTGAAATGTGGCACTGCACAGAAAGAAATCTGTTCTCTGCTTAATGAGGTGGAAAAGAATTAGCTGAGTGGTTGGATTTCCCAGTACTGGTGGTACTGATACCTCTCCAGCATCAGTGAGATTTTTGGCATTGTAATTGTATAAACACCACGAATGGCAGAGCGGGAAATGTCAAGTGCTTCGCTATAGTAAGAGGAAAGAGAATCTGGGGACAGATCTGTGCTGGAGTATACATACACTACAAAGAGCTAGAAGCTCTTAGACTTCACCACTTATACCTCTGTAAGTGGTGAAATTGTAGACTTTCTGTCTCTTTTATAATAGATACAGCTCTCGGTGATTGGTTATTGAAAGGAGTCTGTCAGGAAAAGTGAGCAGGAGACAGGCAGATGTCATTTCTGTGAAATGCTTATGAAGCTCTTCTAAAGGATAACAGTTTTGTGTCTTCAGACATGGTGTCCTGTGGTACTGGAGTGCTTTAACTCACTGGGATGTCATTTCACTTCTTCGTCTTCCTCCAAAACAGGGTGGTGACACAGACAAGCTTTTATAGAGCACTTTGAGATCTGTGGACAGAAATCACTGCCAGAGCTGGATGTGAAAAGTAAAGTGTGACTTGCAGAAGTGTGCTGGCTTACTCAGATGGTCTCAAAGGAGAGTCAATAAGAGATAATAATTAAATAGCAAAGATTGCATTTGGTGGAGTTCAATGGAGTTTTGTAGGCTCTTATGCTAACTTACTGCTTTCAAAAGTGAACTGGAAGCAAATATGAAACCGTTGCTGGCAAGGTTTGAAGTTTGTGCTAGGTAGCAGAGCAGCCAGAGGTCCAAGTGTCTTGTGCTTAACTCAAAGTGTGCTACTGTTCAGCCAGATACAGATGGCTCAGACAGGTGATACAAAGTCCCTGCAGTGAGATAATTTAATACCCATCAGCCAGGAAACCTTTTTATGCACATGGTGTCTTGTACATAGGAGTAATAGTGACTGAAGAATATGTGAAGAGGGCTGCAACTTGCATTACACATGGTCACTTGGCCACATGTGGGCCCTCAGTTATAAGTTGTGAGTAAGGAATTTGGGTGATGCCTGGAAGTGAGATATCAGGGAAAACAGTGTCTGAAAAGCACTGAGGGACTGTCGTGGAAAGCCATCAGCATGTATGCAGTATGATGCTGTTCCTGGAAAGGCAAGCAGAACATGTAGATGCTCAAACATGGGTTTGTAAGAAGGAATTGTTTAGGCAATTGCTGGATTATTATCTGCAAATCTAATCTCTGTATTTTAAAAAATATTTTGGAAAATTCAGAATGAGTGGAAGGGGTAATTCAAGTGCTGAATACTTTATAGTGGGAGAGGTTGAGTTGAGTGTAACTTTCCCATAGAGATTCTTCCTCTGGGAGACTCTCAGAAGATTCTCTTACTATTCAAACGGACTTGCGAGGAGAGTAAATACAAGCTTTGTGGTCACAGAAAGAGGCATAACAAGGGCCAGGCAAATCTGATATTAAAATAGGGTACAAAATTTTAATGGCAGAGGCAACTTTTCTAGTGTAAAGTTCTGTTGGGAAACTTGTGGGTTTTTAGTCTGTAAATGCCTTTGCAGTAAGACTAATCTCTTTAGAAATATCTAGTTAAATATGAGTTATTGTTGTCACTGTGTGGCTAATTGAACAGACAATTCAAACTGGATGTTTGCATGCTTCTTTCTGATCATAAGTAAGTGGCTTTCTCAAGTTTATTTGTTTTATTTACACTCATCTGATCTTTCTCTTGCAGGTTCTCCAAACAGCAAACCTGTCAATGCTGTGATCATGGCAATTACAGGTATCTTGTCAAATGCCACTGTATATCTACATTGCAGCAAAATTGTAACACTGGCCTCAGGTGGTGGTAATGCATTCGTGTCTGCTGCCATCTCTGCTGGTTTTGCAAAAAGAGTAGAAGCTGAGGCCCACTTTCTGTCACTTTTGGAATACAGCTGTAGCAAAACTGTCTTACAGGGGGAGATACAGAATATAGACTGCATAGAATAATGGCTTGGAGCTAAAGGGGTCTGCCTTGGCTCAGTATGATGAGGATGGATTTATGCCAAAATACCTAGCAGTGATCTGGTATCTGAGGAAGTGTTTATATGGCAAAGTAATGAGCTGCAGCTCATATTTGAGGGTGTTTGTCTGTCAGAACCCCAAGGTCACAAGATTTTTGTGCTACCAGACCTTCTATGCTATGTTATGGAATTAAGATTAGCCTTCATGAATAGAGCCTTTCTTTTCAAACACTCCTACTTAAGAATTCTCTGTCCTGTAGTGATTTTTTTCCCTTACATGTCTTCCACCAACCCCTGGAGACTGAGGCTGTAGCATGGGGGTATACTACTCCGAAGTAGAAATGTGTCTAAGCCTGCTTCGTGTCAAGAGTTTGTATGTGCATGCTGTTCAAAAGTAGCTTTCTGTATGCAGTTTGGTGCATCCTGACTTCGTGCAGAGCATGCCACAGTTAATTACCTTGTTTTTGCTGTTGGATGAAAATGTGTTTGTTGGCAATTTCTGTGTGCATATTCCAGGTACGCCAGGTGTGCCATGAGCATATGCTTCAGCTGTGAGGGTACACTTCTACATAAAATTAGTCAGTCATCACTGTCACTAGACTTAATCCTTTTCCTGAGCTTTGCATGGTGGAAAATTTGTGTTTGGAAGATGTCCTGTTGAGAGTCATGCTTGTTTTGCACCAAGGCTGTTTTCTTGGCACTTCCAGGATTTTTCATTGGAGGCCCTTCTAACATGATCAGTTCTGCAATTTCTGCTGACTTGGGGCGCCAGGATCTGGTGAAAGGCAGCAGCGAGGCTCTGGCAACAGTCACGGGAATTGTGGATGGAACTGGCAGTATTGGTGCTGCAGTGGGCCAGGTGAGGCTACCAAAGGAAAATGGAGGTCTGGAGAAGGAGATGTTACCTCATTCCTCAATCCAAAGTTGCACAGAGAGAGAGAGACAGAAAGAGATGTTTTGGGGTTTTTTAAAATAATTATTTCTTTAAGAAACAACCAAGGGAACATGTGTTTTAAGCTTCCAGTGGAAGCAATTTAATTAAGAACGAAAGTATTCGTAGTGCTGGTGTTATGGCACTTTCATCATTCAAATGAATTTTAGAGACTTTCATATCCTGAACTCCAAAAACCAAGTAAAGGTCAGCTTCACAAAGAGTGAAAATAAAATATTTTGAAGTTTGTTTGGGATTTTTTGTTCAAAGGTAATAGCAAATCCTTTGTTTACACAAGAGTTTACCTGTATAACAGAGTAAAATTAGAATGCCTCTTATGAATGTTAGTGTTTATAAAGTAATTTAAAATCTGCTCTTATTTGTGGTTCCCCTTTTTATCTATGGATGTCTTTTACACCTTGTAAATCCAGCACCACTTGCTTTGATAGTCCTTACAGTACACTGCCAGAGGTCTGAAGACTAGACTGTTTTAGAAAAGGAAGCTGATAGTGTGCCCACTGGGGACATTCTTCTCAAATACAAGCATTAACTTTGTGGAAGAACACAGTGGTGCTTTTGGGAGGGGAGGATTTAGTAGAAAGATCAGATCCAGTTCTATTCCAGGCATCCTCTAGTGCTTGTAACATACCAAGGACGCAGCCAAGGCATACAAATTTCTTTTCTGGAAAGGGGTTTGGGTTTGTATTTGCCATTGATTGCCTGATAAATACAATCGTTCAGTCTCTACATTGTAGAAAAGATGCCACTTAGCTCCATTAAATGTGAAAAATTACAAGTGCTTTGTGGACATCTTGAAGTGCACTGTTACACTCAGTGTTGTTCTTGCATTGTCTGCAGTGTTTCTGTCTTCCCACACACATACCATTCAAACTTACGTAATCATAAAAATTGGGTATTTAGTTCTGAAAAATTCCACCTGCCTCCCATTTGAACACTGCATTTATTTCAACAGACACAACCATGATGTCATTCTGGGGGTGTGTGAATAACAGCAAATGCACAATGAACATGTTAAAAATTCAGATCCTGCTTTGTGCTAATATACCCAGTAGTGAAGAAGGGAAGCCCATATACAGCATCTGAATATAAATCTGCTAATAGGGGATAAGTTTTATTTTGTAGCCTGTGTAGTCCTATTGAACTAGGATGCAGTTCAGAACAGACTGTAGTCTCAAGTGTCTTGCCTACGATGAAGGGTTAAGTAGTTAGCGGTTGCACAGCTCTTGAAAATGTGTCCTGTGTAATTTATAAGCCATTCTAGAGCTTTTAGTTCTTCTGAGAGTACTTACATCCACTTATGTCCCAGAATTCTGTGCAAAAACCTTCTGTTCAGTGGAGTCAATTTGTCACCCTTTGAAACTGTAGTTCAGTTCTGTCTTTATGCTGCTATGAGTTACTGTAAAGCTTCAGGATGGTATCTCTGCTTTGCTGAGACTGTGGGTTTTATACAGAAAGGCTGCTGCCCTGAGTCATCTCTTCTGACAGGAAAAGATCAGCTGGAAGGTTCTGTGATCAGCTCTGTATGGAGTGTTAACAGCCCACAAATTCTAGAAAATTAAAGAGTAATGCCCGTTTGAATGATTTTCTTTTCCCCTTTCTTTTTAGTATCTTGTGTCTTTAATCCAGGAGAACCTGGGATGGATGTGGGTCTTCTATTTCTTTATTCTAATGGTAAGAAAACTCTTTTTTAAGCTCTTTGTCAAAGTTCAATTTGCAATAGAAGGTTTTTGTGAGAACCTGAAAACTGTGACTTAGACATGCAAGCTATTTCTGCAGCATCTGTGAACTGTGATGCCATTCTCAAAGTGGTCTATGGTGTGCCTTTGCCTGAGGTTGTCCAAATCAACTGGGTTATATTTGGATTGTTTTCAGTCACATTGGCCATTGAACTGAGATTGTGGCAGAGGCACAAAAATACTTGCTTTGCCTGTATGCATTTCCTAAAGCTCTTACAACCTGACTGACTCCCAAGGCAGGACTTTTTCCTCCTTCATCTCCATGATCCGTAGTTCCTAATATTTTCAGGGACCTGAAGATAAGCTGCTTGTTCATTAGCCCTTGAAAATTAGTGGAAGGAGTGATGAGGATCTTGAAACTAAAATGGAAATGGCTTGACCTGGCATACCACTGGGGGGAAGACCATTCAGGCCCTGATCTCCTTAGCATTGCCACAGTGGTGAATACTGTACAATTCACCCATTCTTCCCTGCTGGAAGTGCCAGGGATTGTCTTTGCATCTGTGCTGACAAGGGAAAAAGCCACTTTGGTAAGCAGCAGAGGTGGCCAGGAGGGAAGGCCATTGAGGAGGCCAAGAGCTCGTCTTTTTATAAAGAGAAGATTATGACAGCTGAAATAGTATGAGCTTTCCTGCAAGCTCAGTCCTTCCATCTGCTGTGCCTCTTTGTCATTGCTTCTGTTAGCCTGTATCTTTCTGGGGAGGCCTTGAATGCACATTGGAGCACAGGATGGCTGCAGCTGTGGTTGCTCTGTGCTGATTGTCCTGGATATGTTTCTTTTCACAGACGAGTTCAACAATCCTGTTTATTTCACCATTAATAGTGAGGGAGATAAAGTTGCTTCTGCATGAGCGGCGCCTGCGAATGCTGTCTGAGTGACTTCTGCTTGCCTCTGGAAGGACTCTTGTACACGCCTGACAGCTGGGACACTAATCAAAACTCTGGGAGACTTGCGTCTTACATCCTCCAGGTTTGGACTAATTCAGCATAGCTCTGCAAGGCTTGATTGACCCGCCTTTGCGAGCTCAATAGTGAAGCACCAGATACCTGTCCCGAGATCACCCACATCATGGAGCTGCTGACCTAAGCTAGACAATCCACAGGACTGGCAGATTGTCCTGGCCTACCAGACTCTTCCGTGTCAGTGTGGGGTCTTCTGTTGGGTGGTCTCACTGCTATACCCTTTTGTATTTATTTCTAGATGTCCTGACCAAAGGTCGACTATTTAAAACTGCCAGCAGAGAGGCTATCTTGCAACAAATTTTGATGCGTTTCATGGGTAGTCTAAATTTACGATCACTTTAGCTTTTAGAAAGGGCAAAAATAATTATTTGGAATTTGCGCTGTCCAGTTGTTTAGAAAATGTTGTTGCTCAGTCTCTGCCCAGGCGGACCTCTGCTATCCCTAGCTATTAACTGTCACATATTCCAGTAGATTCACATGGAGAAGTTACTTCCATATTTGTTTTTAGCAATTTTTTAATAATAATAATATTGCTAATCTCTGGGAATTGAGATCTGGGTTTTTAACTATTTAAGCAGACAAATAGTGTGCAATATTTGGATAATATTTTATTGTGATCTCTGAGAATAAGCCTTAACAGATCCTTTGTATCTAAAGGATCCTTGAATGGCTTTGGGGATCAGTAGCGGGACACAAATACTTTCACTACTGCTTTGTTATTTGATCAATACTGACCAAAATGGGACTGTAAGGTGACCCTCTGAAGGAAGCTGGTGTCACTGATTTCACACTCATTGGGCAATCGCTCGTCCCCAGCAAAGGAGAACCAGAACGGAATTAAAAGAATTTAAGGGACCTGGCTGCTCTTGGACGTGGACTTCCAGAGAGGGACTGAAGCGTACTTGTGGAATATCATCAGTGAACAAGTGCTGCCGTCTTCCTCTATGCTCCTCTGCCTATGGTTGCATAGGGGACCTCAAGCTCTAGGGTTTTAAAGCTTGAGCTGTACCTTGAAGAGAAAGGCAGATGCACGTCAGCACCAAAAACACGCGACTGCACTTAGTATGATGGTATTTGAGTGTTTTGCAGTACGGTGGGAAGCACGGTGGCCAACCGACACCTCTCATGTTTGTCAGTGATGTTAATGGAATTGTTGAATAAGTTCTCAACAAATTGTTTTATGCTTTTACCTTGGGATGTTTCATTGGAATTGGTATGTGTTAACCAGCAGAACTTCTGATCAAACAATCTAACTAGTCAGTGATGCCTGGATGGGGCTGGGGGGGTTGGGGGCAGTAAAATTCTTGGAGCTGAAAATTTGAAACTTCTTAAATGGGAAAAGTTGCCTTTTAAAAATTTACAGTGATTTTTTTTTAAATTTATGAATGTCAAGTTTTAGTCATGTTTAATGAGCAGAACATTATTAGTGCCTTACGGTTCTATTGTATTGAGTGGTTGCTTGGTGATTGCTGCTTCTGCAGTGACGCGTCCATGCACAGTTTAGCTTACTGTGAAACTCAGTTCCATTTTATATGTTTTTTTGAGAGTCTCTTTCTTTCTTGGTGAAGGTGATTCTTGCATTTTTTTGCTAACCCTTGAAAAATTTCAGTGCTTGGGAAAACCATGCCATTAAGCTGATGAGGGACCTGAATCCTGTTCTTGTCTCATTCCCATTACAATTTTTGCCTGTATAATTAGAGCAGGAGACTAAGAATCTATCATCCTGTTCTCAGAATTGTGCCCTGGGGTTAGTGTTCACATCCCGAGCTACTCATTATCCCCTGTACAAATGGAATCAAAACTCCCTGAAATTTAGTTTGAAAATTGATGGCAGCACCGTTTGCCCCAGCCAGAGTGTCTGAGAATCTGTGGTTTCAAATTCCAACGTGGATGAGCTTTGTGGCTGGCCGTCTGGGTGCTAGATAAGCTTCTGATGAAAGGTGGGGTGGGAAAGGGACGTTGTTGGGGGGGGATGAGAGGCAGGCCCCTGTAACAAATGGTTTCCTGTAAACAGTTCTGTCCCCGCTTGAGAAGTGTCAGATGTGTTGCGAGCGCTGCAAACACAAGCTGCCCAGCAGCTCCAGTGTAAGTGTGCAGCAGTGCTTTGAGGCCACCCGCAATTAGCTAGGCGTGCCTGTGGCCTCAGTATTGTGTAGTTGGCTCTGTGTATTTCCTCAAGGTGCTCAGATGGAGAAAGGTTTTCCATCTGATCATGTCCAAACTGATCTCACATGAATAAACTGACTTTGACTTGATCTGAGCTGATTCTTCTGTGTGCTTTATTCCACTCTTCTCGATGGGGTTCTGCTGAACATGCTTCTGTTCTTCCTCATACAGGCCTAGCTCTAATAGCTGCTTTTCACTCAACTGCTGTGAAGACCCGAGCCCTGACTAACGCTAAAACCAAACCCTTACGCCAGTGTAAGAGGACCATGATCCCGCATGCTGTGGTTTGGCACTCTTCCTGGTCACTCTCATGAGAAGCTTTGTGAGAGTCCCCTAACAGATACCCATAACAGTGTAGTTCATGGTCTTAAATAAAGAAGCCAGAACATATACTGGTTTTATTTATTTATTTGTTGATCTGCATGTAGAAGTCAGGTGTTCTTCCCTTGAAATTAAACATGCCATGTGGCTGCTGGCCCTGCTGTGCCTTCTTCCCTGTGGCTTGTTTCTTTAAACACAAATCCACACCTACGCTTAGCTGTGTTTAAATGGACACAGCAGGGAACTTTGTTTTATAGTTTACCATAAATTCAGAGTTGAGCACAATACTGGATTGCTGGAGAAACCCCCCTGCCTGCACGTTCTGGTCCCTCAAGTCCAAATAGTTTGGTGGTGCTATGATGCTATTCCTCAAGAAAAGTAATAATTCATATTTTTATGCCTTTTCTGTAACTTTTTTTTTTTTTGCCTACTCCTAAGGAACTTTCCAGCCTGCTCTGGAAGTACTTCAAGGAGTAGAGCTTTCCTTGAGTATATACATGAAAATGCTGATCGTAGCTGTCCTCTATCACCACTGCTGTGACTGCGATCTCCAGAGCCCAATGTCTGCGCAAGCAGAAGCAGAGAAATTGCTTAACTTCAGAGCACCAAGGAAGCACATTAGGAACTGATCTGTGGGTGTTTGGTTGTAGCCCAGGATGTGACAGACTGTCCCACCAAATTAGTTATGAAAGAAAAGGTGTGCCTCAGCCCCATAACACTTTTCTGTATCAAGGAAGGTCCTTGCAATAGATGCCCTACAAGCAATGCTGCTGTGTCCTGGTTTTCTCAGAGGTCTGGAACCCAATGGCACAGAAGTTGGCTGGGTGGCAGTATTAGAGTGCTCTCCAAAGGGGAAGAATTGGACTTCTCCAAGCTCTGGGCAGCCTAAGAGAGCACATGGGCTTATTGTTCTCACCAAACCCAGAAGAGCAGCTTTCCCTTCTGCAGGAAAGTGAGAGAAGCAGCAGCACGGTTTAAGAGTTACTGTTTTCTCCCTAAGATAAAATGAGAAAGTATCTTACTGCGAGAGTCCCGCAGGTCTTACCAGTAGAAGCATGAGCTGTTTGGGGATCTCACACACACCGCTGTTGGGTTACTCTTGTGTAATTTTGTCCTCTATCCAGCAGTGGCCGAAGTGCTCAGACAAACTTATTTGCAGTTTCTCTCCCCTTCTTTTCTGACTGAAAGTGCCTACAGGGATGTTTTTGCTCCTGTATTACAAAAGTTTTCTAAGGCACAGCATGCCCACCTTCCTGCACCTTTGTCAAGCTTTATCTAATCCTTTTAGTAAACAGCCAACTGTTCTCTGACGGCTGTAAATACAAGCTCTTAGACTATTTTGTGGGGTTGGATCTCTGGGGTGTGTGTGTTATGCACAGGCCCACGAAAGTATCTTGGTTCTGTTGAAGCCTTTCTTAAGTGGGGGTTGCTTAGAGGAGTATTTACAGTAATGCAAAGGAGAAGAATTTGGGCAATTGCTGTGAATGTTGTTCCCTTTGGTTTTCCTGTGCTGGCGATTGTGTCTGTGTACGTCTGGCTCACAGGAGGTTCTACCAGAACGTCTCCTTTGACCATCTCTGCAATGGTGTGCAGGTGTCTATGAAAACACAGGCTGTGGACACATCAAAAGGTACTCCTGGAGCACAGGAGCAGATAGCAGGCTTTGTGGAGCTCTTGTTAGGTTCAAGATTACTGCCAGGAGAAGGAAGATTTCTGTTGAGGTTACAAAAGCCCAGGTAAACTGTTTGGGGACACCCTATCTTGTTTTGGAATAGTTTTTAAAGCAGCAGACTGCAGTTGATGGACCTCTAGGTGAATTGGTGAAGTCTGTGTCCATTGGTGGTGTTGCTTAGTTGTGAAGGACAGGAAATCCATACATCACCACCTCTTGTCCTTGTGGACCATATGAGTAACAATATAATCCAGAGTGTACCAGTGGAATGACAGCAGATATGGATGAGATTACCTAGCTGTGCTATTTAAATCTTCTTTCCTTATAGTGTAGGGATTTGGGAAGAGTTGATTTCTCTGGGTTCCTGGATTCCACCATTAGCTCAGAGAACTCCTACACCCAGACATCCTCACTCTTTTTTCCATTTGGCAGGTGGGACCAGTTTCCAGAAACTCACTCATCTGCTCTGGGCTACATGGCAGAGAAGAGTGACACTGGGCTGACAAAAGCCGGTGCTCACCTGCAGCAAGTGCCAAAGACGACAAAGCAATTGGGTAACAGCTGACTGTGCTCTTCAGCCAGAAGTATGGGAGTATCCGAGGGGCAATTTCACCAGGGCTGGCTCCACTATCCATTCCCCTCTTCTTCAGCCTCCTTGCCCACTGCTGTAACCCTTCCACCATTCTGGGAATATTAATGTTTTGTTTTTTCCAGTTGGAAGCAGGTTCATCCCAGGACTGCTTATGAAGGCACGGCAACAGGTAGGACAGCTGGCAAAAGGCAGCTGTGGTTCCTGCTGTTGAATGCAAAGGAGCTGTTTGTGAGGAGAGACACAGAGGTGGGAGCCCTGCCTGCAGTGGCAGGTGTGCATCAGCACTGCACCAGCACGAGGGATTTCGATAATTATTAGCGCACACCTCCAAAATGTCAGGTGAGTGCACGTGCAGGGCTGGCAGGGTCTCTGCTGGAGGTGGCTTTTCACTGCTTAGCTTTATTTCTGCGTACATCTGTGATGCTATTCTGGGCTGCTGGAGCTCCCAGGCCCTTTTTTAAACACCCTCTTGGCCCTGTGTGGTCGGGTAGCATCAGGGCTGGTTTATCTGAAGGAACGAGGAGGGTGCTGGGGGAACATGGAGCCATGGCTACAGCAGCTGGGTGCCAGCTTGGCTCTGAGGGACTCTGGCCTTTGCTCCCAGGTGGCAAAATCCAGATTGCTTTATGCACCTGTTTCTGATGTACTTTGCCACTTGCTTTGGCTGCTGTTTTGCTGTCAGTTAGATGAGGATCTCTTCTGCAGCTTTGCTGACTGCAGTTTTCTCAGCTGCCTTCTCTTAGGAAGGGAGCAGGGAGTTGCTTTGGCAGGTTTATCATAAGTCAAGTCTTGGTTTGCCAGACTTGCTCTTCCTGCTTCCACTGTTTCACCTCAGATTACCTGTTTGTTCTCAAATGTGCAGGGCTAGATTCCTCCCTCTTCTGTCCCCAGTCCATTTGCTTTGCTCCAGCTTTTGTGGTAGCTTGTCTCCAGAACTAGAAAAGGAGCCAGTATTTTCTGTGTTAACAAAGTGAGCATTGTAATACAGTTGCAGAGTGGGTGGATGCGATTGCTGACAGATGTATTCCTTCTGTTAGGGTGTGGATTAAATCTCAAGGTGACTTTGGTTCCTGCATAAATTCACTAATTTTCCCCGGGGAACTGAAGGGGCAGGGTTGGGAGGGGAGAAGTATGATAAATGAAAGTGTTGGAAGGAGATGCAGTTACATAGCACGCACCACCAAAGCATAAATGTGTGCTCTTGTAAAGAGCTTCCAACATAGCATAAGGTAGCACTCCATGCATTAAAAAAAAAACGCAGGATGATGTTTAGCTGAGAAGTTGAGCATGGGTCTCTGCAGGCTGCTATCCCAACTTAATTGCTGGGGTAAGTGGATTAGCGAGCAGCAGCATGGCTTGTTTGGGGTTAGGCAGGCTGTGAGGGGAGCAAGGAGGGCACGCTCCTCACCAGAGGATGAGATGCAGGCAGCATTTGCTACAGGAAACAGCATTGGTCTCTACCAGCCAGACCTGTTCAGTGCTGAAAGCCGTGGCGGACGATTGGGCTGTCGTCGCGTGCTCTCGGGCTGGGAAGGGTCCCATGGAAACAGTTCCTCTCAGAGCTATCACTTGTCCTTATCTGCTGCGAGGTGGGTATGGTGACAGCAAATCACATCCTGGGACACTTCTCTGCCTTTGTTGCCATGGGAATTGGTGTATTCCGCAGCTTTGTCTTCTGTGAAAAAAAGAGAAGTATTGTTACCTCCCCTGGCTCACCCACCAACACGACGAGGGGGTTGGGGTCAGCTACGTCGTGCCTGGAGCAAACATTTGTATTGGGGACACGGCTGCAAGGTCACTTGTCTTAAAATCTCATCCGGCCACACACGTCCCTCTGCAGTAGTTATCCCGTCTGTGTTACGCAGTGGTGACACAGAGCACAGAGCGGTAGCCCTGTGGTAGCCCTGCTCCACTTGCCCTGGGTGCCAGAGGCAGAGCCCTCTGAGCTTGCCAGAGTGACAGGGCTGGGACCTGCTCTTGCACCTGCTTCACAGTCAGGAAGAAGAATCTGGGTCACAGAGACATCCGACACACCAAAACACGACGTCATTTCAAAAGTCTCAGGTGGGGTCCCCTGCCTTGGGGGGGAGTGCAGAGGGCGCACCCGACTCCTGGGGAGAGGTGCAGTGTTCCAGTTCCCTCCCCGGGTGACGGAGCAGCCCTCAGCAGGGATGTGGGGGCCGTGCGGCTGGTCCTTCATCACCGAGAGGCGAAGGCACTGCGGAGCCTCTGAAGAAACCCAAGTAGTTCCTGGGGAGCCAGAACCCAGTTGGGATCCTAACCCAGGATCTGCATCTCTTCTGTGCTTTAGCTCATGGCCAAGCCCTGTCGAGTGTGGTGGGGAGAGAAGGAAAACCGCACGGACAAAGAGAGCCTGAACTCTTAGGGGAAACCGTTTGGTCCCTGGAACTTTCCATGCTGTACGGGGAGCCAAGGCTCTTGCTCTGAATGTTTCCTGAGGTGATTCGAGAAATCAGCTGGGTTCCGAGAGCTCCCTGCACTCGTACTGTACGTCTTGTTCCTCCCTCCCAGCCCTTGCTTGTGTCATTTCTTTAGATTGTAACTGATCTCTATTCTAGTTATGCTTCTTGAATGGATTCCGATACCGAAGTAAAAGATATTTATCTGCCCAAAACTCCTACGAAATGAAGAAGTGTTATTTCCATGGTACAAACAAGGAACTGAGTCAGAGGGAGACTAAATGACACATCTGAGGTTACCCAAGAGAGCTGAGCACTGCTGGGAACCGAATCTGGCTGTTCCTGAGCCTTTACCCTCCACGGCGCGGGATATGGGGCACCGCTCCGCTCTGCCCGCAGCCTTTCATCTCAGCCTGGGCCCTTGGACTCTGAAATGAGCCATAAACGCAGTCAGCCTCTTTCAAGGGGAAAGAGTGATTAGTCTCGACCCCTAAACTTTTGGCACTGGAAGAAAAAGTAGAATTTGAACTGCTCTGTGTAAATAACCCCACAATTACAGTCCAGCCCTTTTGCTTAGACTCTGGTGTTTGTGGTGCCACCTTCTCCTGGGGAAGTAGTTATGGTGCCTCCAATTGACAAAAGGTTCATCTTTGTGCCACGGTTGATGTAGGTTTTGTAGCTAAAAATACGACACACTTTCAAAGTGTGCTGCCGCATGCTATGCAAAGAGACTTCTTGATGTTCAGTCATCCAAGTCAGTAGCAGTTAAATGTAGAAATGTAGATGGAAAACGTGTAATTCTGGAGCAGCAGGAGAAAAAAGGGCACAGCAGTTCAAT
Source organism: Pterocles orientalis (assembly GCA_011057875.1). Classification (NCBI taxonomy): domain Eukaryota; kingdom Metazoa; phylum Chordata; class Aves; order Pterocliformes; family Pteroclidae; genus Pterocles; species Pterocles orientalis. The sequence continues at coordinate 49,270 of WKFP01014006.1, read as the reverse complement.
CTGGGATGGAAATATAACATGCAATTCTCTCTCAAAAATGTGTGCAAGTGCTGGAGTTTTAAATATAAAAAACACCAATGTAATAAGCTGTTTTAAATGAGTCATTAAAAAATGCAGGTTTCACTTTCTTGCCTAATACTTGCATGTTTCTGTGTTTACACTTTGCATATGTATGAGCAAATCCCCATGTATAAATACATAAAATGCTCACACTGTTGTAGCTCGAACAGTTTTCCTGTATTTCTCCGTCTTCAAGTGGTGTTTACTGACCACAAAATCCACTACAACTCATGCGCTGCTGGTTTAACAGAAAGCGGCTTCAATTGCAGCTTCAAGCTGTTTTCGTTGTCCTTGACCTCTGTCCAAAAAGGACCTTCTTGGAAGTTCTCAAGAATATTGAAATAAAATGACAGGTTAAAAACAATGAATAATAGAGGGTGGGCAACAAATGAGTCACCGTGAGCTACCCTCAATGGAATATGCTGAGCTCCAGCTCAGCTCGGTCTGCCCACCTATGCATCATTGCTGAATTCTTCGAAATGTGCCACTACAAACGGCTGATGCCGTCAGCTAACCACAGTGAGATGGTACAACTTCAAAGCTCTGGGAATAATAAAAGTCATGTCTGCCACTGTCTGCTTGCTCACCCTTGAAACAAGCCTGTATGAAAGCAGTGGAGAGCAATTTAGGCTCACAAACAAAATGACTCACGGGCTGTGATGTGTTAGAAATTAGTCATGTTTCGGTCTGTGCGCTTCTGATTTTGCTCAGCGGCTGTCTGCAGCGCCTTGGCCTCTGCCTGCTGTCCTGGAAATCGGGCGCGACGGGAGAAGCAGGGATGAGTGACGGGGGCAGAGGGGCTCCTCCGGGATGGAATACTGAGCCCTCTCAGCTACCCCACCGCAGGGGCGAGCGCACGGGCCGATGCTGGCCAGCAGCTCTCTGTGCCGGCACAGCCGTGCTGGTGCTTATGGTGAGGGATTTGCACAGTGACCTGCTGCTGAGGGCTGAGATTCGCTGGTGCTGGCAGCAGGCAGGGGCGATGAGGGTTGGGAGGCACCACTGGACAAGGCATTTGAAGGCACAAAGGGACGCTTTATTGGCCCCGGGCTTCTCATTCAGTGGCTTCCCCAGCATGAACACCTCCACAGGGAGGTCTTTTACCTTTGCCAGAAAAAGGATGGAAAAGTCTGTCCATTGTTTTTGAGCTTCAAAACCACTTCCCCTCCCTGAAGCCGTGGGGCCTGTGGGGGGCTGCTTTGGTGGCGATCTTCTTTCATGAGTCTGGGGTGGGTTAGCCTGATTTTCAAACACCTTCCTTCAGCCTTTCCCTTATTGCACGGCCATATACTTCTGCCTGCAGCAGTAAACCAGCAGCTAAAACCCAGCCCCTTCCTGGCCAGCTCCGCGAGCCCCCCGTCCCTCCTCCTCACTGCCGCAGGGCTCAGCCCTGCCATGCTGCATTGGAGGATGTGCGCACAGAGGTGCCTTCACCCTGGTCTCAGTGTTTGCTGGAGGTTGGCACTCGCTGGCTGCTGTGCCCAGAGCCCTGCCTGGTGCACTGTGCTCACCCCAGCGAGCTGCAGACGCCGTGGGCCAAAGCCAGACACCACAGCCAAAGCCAGGACCTTTCCTCCGCCTGTTCTGTCCTGGGAGCCCACAAGGACATTGCCATGCCCTGTCCATGAGGGTGGAGCTCCCACGTATGGCAGTGTGAGCACCCATCGTGTGTAGGATACCCGCGGTGGGAAACAGCTGAGGGGAACGAGCCTGAGGGTACGACGCCATGCAGAGGTGGCACACCTCACTGTCCTCGCCCTCCAAAACAAGGTGCCCAGTGCACAGGGAGGGAACAACAATGCTGCTGTGGTGGCGCTGAGAAGGCAAGGGGCCTGAGCAGCAGGCAGGTTGACTTGTGGGATGTTCAGCGATGTATTTTCCCTAGTGCTGTGGGTGTCCTGGGTTGTAAAGTGTGTTGAGACTGACAGGTGCCCTGCCAGAGCCCGGTTCTTATCAATCGCTTTTTCTTTCTGCCACTGGTCGCAGAGGACACAACCCAAGCAGTGGCGTGGTCAAGCACAGGGGATGCCCACCCGCCCGGCACATCCCCCAGGCGCATCTGCTGACAGACGCCACGCTGCACAGCCTCCACCCAAAGCTCACAGCTTTGAGGGCAAGAAAACCTGTGTTGGGTCCAGTCTTTCAAGTAAGAGCTAGGCAACACTGATAAATCTGAGCAGCAGGGCAATCCTGATGCAACGGCTGCTTTCAGTCAGTGAGAGGACATCTCACCGGTGAGGCCAGCTCGCTGCAGAGGGACTCCCTCTGCGGGGGTTACCCAACACTGCTGGCAAAGCCCCAGAGCCCCGTGCTGTGCTTGGGCTGCTTTAATGTTTAACAGGTGCAGGTGCTCCTCCGCAGCGCAGGACGTGGAGCAGGAGGCTGGTGGTAGTGAAAAGAGAAGGGGTTTTACAGCACGTGCTGCAGGCGCTTTTTGAAACGTTAATATCACATCATCTTGCTTCTACTTTTCTGAAGTGGTAAAGCCCAACTCAAGCAAAAATCTTCTGTTGGAGCTAACGAGTGTCGTACCTATCAGTCTTTTTAGCAGCTAGGAGTTAATACAGAATATTTTATCCTTTAAAATGCTGGGCAAACATTAACTACTCCTCTCAACACCCTTCTGAGGTAGGTAAATATTACTCTCTCCCAGGTGCAAAAACTAAAGAGGAAAAGTTATGCGATTTGCTTAAAGCCGCAGAGGGAAGCAGCTGGGGGTAGTGATTGGGGGGGCAGGATTTTTATAGCTTGTGCCTGTGCTTGGGCTTATTGTTGGTGCTGTCTGTCAGCTGGTGTTGTTTCATAAAGTCAGTTGTAGTGGTGGGGAAACATGCTGGTGTCTCCTTAGCGCTACAAGGAGCAGAGCAGCTGTAGTGTGAGTGTACCTGCTGCTGTACAAACCAGCGATGCTCCAGGGTCTGCCCAGAGCACAGACAAAAGGAAGGGCTTTTGAGGACAGGATTTTCAGGGAGTATGTGGCTTTGCAAAAGTCCTCTTCCTTTGAAGTCAGTAAAGTTTTGGCTGGTCAGCTTCAAGGCAGGACTTAATGCTGTGAAAACCTGTTGCTTCCAGGCTGAGCTTGCTATGGGTGTGGGGTGCCTCTCAGGGGGCTTAGCCCCCAGCCGCCGGCCTTTAAAGTGGGTGATAAATATTGTCTGCAGAGCTGGACTTGTTTATCTTTGGGATTTACATGGCAGATACAGTGGTGGGACAGCCCTGTGTTTGCAGACCTGGAGGGAAAGCTCAGCCCACTCCTGAGAAGGGGGCTGCGTCATGGGTGTCGGGGTGCTGCTGCCCTCGGGTCAGGGGTGACGGAGGCTCTTGGGAAGCCAGCACCCTGTGCTCCTTGGGACAGTTGCCTCCTTTTCTTCACAGCTGAGATTTTAAACGCCCCGTTAGTGAGGTGTTTCTCTCATTGTGGTTAACGGCACCATGCTAACCTCTCTCTGCTCCCATTCCCATGGCTAGTTGGTTTGTCTCCCTGCTGCTTTTCTCACCCCTGGCCTGCCCAGGGCTTCAGTTCACAGATGATCAGATAAATCTCAGTAGAAATGTTTCTGTGTGACGCCACCCTTGCACCATGGGACCCTCACCGATTTACCCCCAAGGCAGTACTGGGGTTCGCCAAGCGTTTCCCCAGGGGGCTGTGACCGCGGCCACTTCAGGGCAGTTGCCGGCCACTGGAAAGCCCTTGTTTGTGTCCCCGATCCTGTTTCGGGGGCCACGTAGTCAGGGTTTGTTCCCAAGTGACGGGCTGCTGGGGAAGGCTCCTGTCTCTGCTGCGTAGTGCCTGGACCCTTTTAATTAGAGACATGGTTTATTATGTAAAAGAATATGCTTTCCTGGTCATTTGTTAGGATCTTGTATCTGAGAGTGCTGCAGCTTGTGAGCCTTAAATGAAGTTGTGTGAAGGACATTGAGCACCTCGGGAAGGGGGTGCTGCAGAACCAGAGCCTATTGTTCTCACCCTGAACTGCGGGGAAGCTCTTGCCCTGCTCTGGCTCTTTTACTTGGTAGCCAAGCAATACACACGGCAGTTTGTTTCTGCCTCCATCTGTTCCAACTTCAGTTTATTCACGGCTCTGTAGGTATTGTACACCCTGCTGCTTTTTTTTCTTTTTTTTTTTTGGTCCTAATGTGCCCCTTCACTTGGTGACAGGGAGAGGTGGACTCAGGTGGTGAGGGGCTCCAGGCTGCTGGCACCCACCTGAGGGCAAGACATCTGGCAGTAGGCAGCTCTCCTTGATGACTGGAGAGCAAATGGGGAAAACATTGCATTGGAAACAAGATGTACATTTTCAGCACTGAAAGCAGTTGCATGATTTTCAGAGACGTGTAGTGAATTTTGCATTTCCCTGAAGTCTTTGGAAGGAGAGTAGGTGGCTTTCTGACACAGGTGCCATTGCCTCCTGCCTGTCCTTCTGTCCAAACAGATCAGCTGCAGTTCTTGGAGCTGGGCAGAGCAACTCCTGATAACATTTATCTCTGGCCTTAACACTCCTTTAATACCTTTGGAGTAAAACCCAATGTGCCCAAGTGATCCCAGAGCATATCGAAGCTCCAGGAGTCCCTCTGGTGCTTTCTCCTGGTTTATCTGACACTTTAATAGCACAACTGTTGCTAGCTTTACAAGCAGGTTTTTGGGAGGACGAGACTGGTCTCCGTGGTTCTGTGCAGCATGTGTCTTCCTGAGGGAGAGAGTGGGTTCTTGCTACCCTTTTTTCCATCTTTTAAAAAAAAATTCTAAATAACTGGATTCTTATTTTTTGTTGAAAAAATCCTCTAATGCTCAAAACTCGCTTAACTTCTTGTGCACTTTGTTTATTCCTTGCCAGCCTGGAAGCTTTCTCTTCTTTCTGCTAATCCTGTTACTTCTAGCGACAGCCCCAGCCCAGGCTCTCTGACTAGGAGTCCTTAAGGCTACTGCCTGGCTCCAGTTGTCATGTCACGTTGTCCTGTACTGATGATTGTGGGCACCCAGACAGGAGGGTGGGAGGGATGGATGGACGGACAGATGGATGGATTCATGGATGTCTTCCCACTGTTAGTGCTCACTGCTGATCATCTACTGATGGCTGACCAAAACCGCCATTGTCTCTCTCCTCCCCAAATCCAGTGTGCTCTCTGTGTGGATTAGACGTACCCAGGGGCTTTCGGAGGCCACAAGCAAGGGCTGAGCTTCAGACCACATTCCCTTCCATTTCCTCGGCATTGGGTGGATGCTGGACTATTTCCTCCACTGCGGAGCAGCTTGTAGGGGCAAACAGTGCCGGTGGCCAAGGTGAGGGACTAAACGGGTCAGCAGGGTGCTCAGTGAGGGGAGGGGGCCAAGGCGTGTTCTGCAGTGTCTGAACAGGGCCACCACCAGACTCTTGCCAGCTCTGCATCTGTTAGGTGAATTTATCCATGCTCAATTGACTTCATCCCTTTACCTTTCATACAGTCTTGTGTGCAGGTTACGGGATGGGTTGGGACTCTTACGTGCTTTAAATGTTGGTAAAATGTGTATAAAATTAAATACCCCCATGCCTTTGTGCTTGTTGGCACTTGGCTATCCAGTCAGTGGCACTCTTACAGCTTTCACAGCAATCTGGGTACGCAGCCTGGTGCTGCTGGTGCTCACCAAGAAGGTGGGTGCCTGAGGATGGCAGCAACACCTGCCTCTTATACAGCCTTTTGTAGCAGCAAAAATCTTCCTGGTTGAATGCAGGACCAGTGGTGGAGGCTGGGCTGCAGGACGACGCTCAAAAGCAGGGCAATGATTGGCATCACCTTTTGCCTCAGTAGGCAAAACCTCCATGGGACTTCAAATGCCTGGTGGTGGTTTCAACTGCTTTGGAAACGCCAAAGGAAGGGTCAAGGACTGCTGGAGTATTCAAGGGAGGGTTGCCGCATTAAATTATGTCACCTCCTGGGCTTCTGCGAACTAGTGGAAGGAACTCCAGGGCTTGTCCTTGCAGAAGTCCTCTCACCCTGTTCTGCACAGACTTTCCCTTGAAATAGCAGTAAGTCGCCTGTGCTCCCATCCTCCTAGCAGTGGAGGATAAAGTACTGATGTCTCCCCTAGCAAACCAGCGTTGAGCATATAGGGAGAAAGACCCGTTCTTATCAATGAACAAAGTGGTACAGCTAGCAATAAAACCACCATCAGTAAATAACTCTGCAAGCCCAAATCCAACAAAGTCCTTGCAATGTTATATATTATTTGTCTTTTGAGCCTTTAAGGTCTTTGTGAAGATGGTGGCCCTCTCAGCAAGGTGTTAAGCGTGCGTGCATATGCACGTAGGAAAGTGTCTGCCCTGAAGTATTGAGAGTCCAAGTGCACAAGACAGGTGGCAAGGAGTAGGAGAAAGAAAAAGTTATGGACCCCATTTCCCTGACAGGGCATAGGCTGACCACGGGACAGAGTTTTTATAGTATTGGGAAGCATGGGAGGAGGTTTCCCAGATGGCTTGTTTGCTGGGACACTTCATAGCACGGCCTTTGGTGCATCTCTGTGTGACTGAATGTCATTGAAAATTTAGTCTTTGACTTGGGAGATTTCAGCACAAAATCTCAGACTCTGAAGTAGTCTTTTAAGCATGGCAGCATCATTCATTTGCTACAAGGTAAGACTTCTAAATCAGCAATATGTTGAGTCAAATTTGATTGTTTCAAATGCATGAGTTGGTTTACCAGTGTAGCGGGTTAGTACTTCGGTTGTGTCCACCCTCTCTGCATCTCTAACTTCTGTACTGATGGAACAGTTTGTGAACGTTAATAGATTTATCGCTGCTCTCACTCCTGTGAGAGGGATAAGTGGTTTTCACATTTTACAAGTAGATGGTGTGGCATAGAAGAAATATTTTTTTGAACTCAGCATTGGAGAAGAAAACATTGGAATGGCATTAGCACTTGTTCAGGTGGGCAGCATCCTGCCTCCCCCGCAGGGATGCTTACAGCAGGGAGCAGAGGTCCCCTGGTTAAGGACTCAGTCGTTGCTCCCTTCTCCTCCCCCTTTCCTCGTTCCCAGAGATCAGATCAGCCCTCTGTGCCACAGCCTGTCACCTGATTTATGGGAGCCATAAACTGCAAAGCAGAAAGAAATAAAAATACTAAACCCTTAGTTTTTTAAAAGGCTAACAGTGCATTGAAGTCTTGGTGATAATTTGCTCATAAAGAAATATTATGCTTCAGATCACAATCTTGGGCTGCAGATGGAGGCTGAGATCTGTCCTGTCTCTCTCCCACTTAGGCTGTAAAAGGAAGGGGATGGGATGAAAAAAGACATATACCATGTGGGGATTAGGCTTGGCTATTTTGCTGTCCATTACCTCCTGTGCCTAGGAGGTTGTGTGGAGAAGTGCTGATGTTCTCAAAAAAAAAAAAATCTTTTCCTCTGTTGGAGGGACAGCAGGCTCACAGAGGGATGGGAGGTGAGAAGAGAGGGAAGGATAAAAATCCAGGAGCAGCAGTCAAGCAACTGAGATTTATAGTCTGTGTGGAAGTGTCCAAATTGTTGGGTTGAGGGCTGTTCTCCTTCGACTAAGCAAGGGGTGGTGTTACTTTAACTGTGACATTGTCAGCCTGGAGAAGCTTGTGAGTGCTGCTTGAGGAGCACTTGCCTTTAATAATGGTTGCTGAATACCGATTTTTGCTCAGTGCAGATGGGTCTCTCTGTTTCCAGTGGTGAAAACCAGCCACCAGCTGGCACAGCACCTGTAAGAGCAGAGAAGCAGCAGGTACATGAGCAGGTTAGACCGTACTTGGTGTCAGTGTTTGATTGCTAGAGAGGTGTCCTGGCTGCCCCGGGCACAGGCCTGCTCTGAGTGGATAAAATTTATTTCTGGATAAGCTTCCTGCTGCAAATGCTATCTGTGCCTATTTACCTACTGGGCTTATACTGGTGACTGGCACACAGTGGCTAAAAGGAATTCATTTCCCCAAAGAACATCAAGGATTTCATGGCCAGTTCAGTGCAACTGTATTTTCTCCTATCTTATCTTCTTCACCCTCCCTTGTCAAAACCACAGCTATCTCAAATGAATCTTGCTGTGACACACTAGGGTTGCAGGAGGGCAGAAAGGTTGTCAGCAATTTGTTTGATTTTTTTTTTTTTTAATTCCTATCCTTTCCTTACATCCTGGTGGCAGGGAGGCTGCCGGCAGTGCTGCCTTGCGCCCTGAACAGCACAGAGCTTCGTTCCCTTTTCCAAGTCTTCCTACAAGAAAATATTCTTTGAAAGAGAACCTTGCTTTCTCAGATACACATCCTAAATGTGGTTGGTTGTTTTTTTTCCTTCTTTTTCTTTCTCTCCCCTAATAATTGAAATGAACAGATTTTCTGGGAAGACCTAGCTCTGCTCTGGCACTCAATATTGGTGAAATCCACTATTCCAGCTCTGTTCCAGGTGCAGCCTCAGCAGTGTTGAATTACCACCTCCTCTTGGCCTGCTGGCCACGTTGCCCCTGACATTCCCGCTATGCTGCTGTGGTGTTTGCGATCAGAGCACACTGCTAACTCATACACAGCTTGGCACCCCTGTAACCCCCAGGTCTCTTTCAGCTGAGCGGCTACTCAGCCAGGCTGTTCCCAGCCTGCGCGGTGCCTGGTGTTATTCCTCCCCAGGGCAGAGCTTTGCACTCCCCTTCCTGCGCTTCATGAGGATGCTGTTGGCCCAAAGCTGGAGTTTCTCGGGGTTGTTTTGTATCTTCAGTTTGATAAGTGTATGCTCTTTCTCCCATGTTATGTTTAAGGGGTTTTTATCACTCCTTGAGAACTGCCAAGTTCAGCCTTGCTGCATCTTGAAGGTTTGCTTGCGATCTCAGCAGACACATGTTAACGGTCACCAAAGTGGCAGGGTACTGCATTTTGACAAGGACTTTCTTAATTAAAATAAGAAGGCTTTAACAAAAACAGATCCAAACCTTAAGTACTGGATTGAAAAGGGAATCTGAAGTACTTAACTCCTCCTGCAAAGCCACCATTTGGGCAATTCCCCAGTTGCCAGTGTAGGGCTGGGCTTGGCAGCACCTGTGCTCCTGGGGCAGGTGATGCTCCTGCCCTCCTTGTGCAGGCAGGAGAGTTTCAAACACTCTTTACCAACCCCAGAGGAGCAAGCGCATGAGTCTTGTTTAACTCCCCCTGGGAAAAAAAATCACTTTTACCTTGTAAATTAATCCAGCCAAGAGTGCTCCCTGCTCTCCAGCCCTTTACAGTATTGAACTTTGTAGACCAAAACTCTCTGGGATAGAGGGCTCACAGACTGTTTCTCCTGTAGTTAGAACAGGCAGTTCATTATTTTGGAGAAATCAAAACTTTCAAAGCTTCTGGTTACCCCCATCTTTCCTGTAGTGTTTCCTGAAATGTTTAACAGCATCCTCTTTGCCTGTTTCCCAGAGACTGGGTTCCTCTTTGAGGTCAAGGTTTCTCTTTCCCTCCTCCTCAGTGACTGAGAAGCAAGGGCCTTGTTAGTAAGTCTTTGTAGGGAAAACAAATGTTCGTGATGGCCAAAACACACCATTTCTTCTGGTAAGTGGCTGCAGAAGTAGAACGTTGTTCCTTTCTCCAGTTTTATTTGTTTCTGCAAATGTGAGGGAGAAGGGATGCTTTGTCCCACCAGATATAAAGTACACTTGGCAGTGTGATGGATTTTGAGTGATGCCTTTTAATAATACACAGAAATAAATCAGCTCTGAATTTCATTCCCTGCCGACTCAGCCTTTGATTAAAAGGCTGCAGGTGATGTGTCCTTGCAGGTCTGGCAGTAGGCACTGGTACCATCCCAATAGCAATGATCATCTTGCTTCTAGTAGGGATAAAATAGTGGCCCTTTGTGGGTCAGAGTAAGCAATAGTTGCAAGTTCACAACTGGTGCCAGAAATGGTTGATAGATCACTGATTGCTCCAATAAACTGTTCAAAAATGAGGAATGCTTCCAGTAACTTTACTTGGATGTTCTTACCTCTGACCTTCAGGGAACACAGATACTTACAGAGAATAATACACAGATTCAGTTCATTATAAAGTATGTAAATAAAAACACTTTAAACAACAGAACTATATGCACTCTGGACATCTGCAGGTTTGGATAAATAAGTAAGCATGCTTGTGCATCATCCTATAAGTCAGTGTAGGCTTGTCTCTTGAGTGTCAGGTCCAATGCTGGTTTGGGCAGTAGCTGCAAAATTAATAAAACCTGCTTGGCTATTTTGCCTGTGAGCCTGCAGGGAAGCTGTGGGTAGCAGAGGATGTTTGGCTGCTCCACAGGTGGGGAGGTGTAACCCCTGCTCAACGGGTAACTTGATCGCTGCAACAGGAATATGCTGGGGTAGGTAGTGCCAATCACAGGTCAGCCAGGATTCAAAGCACGCCACCTGCTCGGCAACTCTTTTGCTTTGATTTTTTTTTTAGTGTTGTCCTGCCCTGTGACACTCTTGAAAGACTACATTTGCAGCTCCATTCATCAGTCCTTCTTTCCCCGGTTTGGTCAGTGATGGGCTCTTGTCTTCCTCTCTGCTTTGGTTAGTAGGAACCTCCTTTCCTCCGTGCCTTTCTTGCAGCTCCTCTGAGTGTACCCTCACTGCCTTCAGTGGGGTGGGCTTTCTGCCCACCAGTGGGGTGACCACCTTCCATGTCTGCCAGGGCTGCTCTCCCTTCCTCTGCCTCTGAAGGCATGGTTCCTCAGGAGCAGTGGTCAGCACAGCAGGTGGAGGATAGAAACTCACCTCTGGGATCTTGGAGTTTCTTTTGGAGGTGACATGGCCTGTATGGGCGTGATGGCCTGACAAGAGACTGGCTGTGGGAACCACAGCAGTCCCCTTGCATGCCACTGTCCTCCACTCCCAGGAGAAACAACCCTGCTGCTCTCGCCTGATGCTGAGGTGCAACACTGACTCCGTTACCCATCTCGGCTTGTCCAGTAGCAAAGCTATTATTTTCCCAAGTGACATAGTCTATTGAACACTTCTTTACATTAGGGCATGGGAGGTGTAATTTAGATTAGTGTTAAGTTCCAGCTGCAGGGGAGACACTTAAAACATGCAACGTGTGTGCTGATGAGTGATGCCCACTCATCTCATCGGAAAGCAAATAAACCTGCTACCTTAGCAGAGAATTTCCTCCTAAACCTGGGGACCGTTTCAGGCTTTGCTGGGGTGCAGAGCTGTTTTATGATGAGAGAAAGAGGGAGACGGGTACGGTATCCGAGCAGAGCTGACTCCTCAGGCACAGAGCGGTGAATAAACACGGTCCCACGACCCAAACATACAGCGGTGCGGTGGAGGTATCTGGGCAGATGGGGTGGGGGATGCTTTCTCTGGACATCTCTTTTATTCCTAGGAAACCTGCGCCACGTGCTTTTAAAGTCTGCTGTTCCAGAAGAGCAGCTAAAGACATGCTGAACTTTGATCGTGCGAGTGCTCGCTATAATAAGTTACAAAGCAACCCCAGTGCTCTGCGGGAGCTGAAGGCAGCCTGGGGGAAGTTCCCTGTGTTTCAGTAAGGGGCACCTCGCTACACCCCATCCCGTTCCTGTCAGCTTCATTAACTCAAGCAGCCTCTCCATCTCAGATGACAAAATGTCTCTTGTAGTCACTTTGGTTCCGCTCTGGGCTGATGCATCCAGCCGCTGTGCAGGAATGCCAGCTTGGTGCAGGCCCAGGGGAGCAGGGCTGCTGCGTCCCCATTTGCCTGGAGAGGTGTCATTGAAGGGGCGTGGGGAAAAGAGGCCAGTAGCTCTGCCACCAACCTGCTGCCCAGCTCCTGTCTTTGCCCTTTCTCTGACTTTTTACAGTCCAAGATGAAGGCCTTTTACTTTGTCTGGCTTTTTGCTTTATCGGCTCTCACAAAATCTTCTCTAGGAGGCTTTGGGAATGACTGCCTTGCTTCTGCAACTTAGATGTTACTGGGAATTTCCTGTCCACTGAACTCAGTGCGATTCCCGCTTATAAAGCCCGAGTACACTTTTTAAGAGCTGCTGAAGCTTCACTGTGAAGTGCAAAACTCAAGGAGGCAAGTAATGCTGTTTAGATATCAGGGTTTCTAGGCCTTTTTTAAAGTAGGAATTTTACAGTTGTCTTTAGAAAAAACATTTCTGAACAAAGCTTGTTTGGAGACATCCCTGTTGATGGCCATAGGAACATTTTTGCAGCAACTAGTTAGAATTTATTTTAAATACACCTAATATAATAAAAAATAGGAGGAGAAATTGAACTTTGGATAGAGCCTTCCTCTTTAATGTGCTTTCCTTAGAACTAGAAAATGTCAGAAACTGTTTTCCCCCCTCACAAAAGTGAGAAACAGGCTTTTTAATCATATGTGTACAGCTGCCTCCTTACCATCCCTGTCCCTTACGGACACCGCTCAGCCTCCATACAGTAAGTCTCCTGGTGCTTGTTCCCAGACCCTGCTGCTCTCCGCACTGCAGTGCCCAGCGCTGCCGTCCTGGCAGTGGAGAACTTGCGTGTCAGGGCTCCTTCACGGTCTCAGGTGCCATCTCTCAGGCCTAAGCTTTTCCTTCAGGTTTGACCCTTATCTTTATTTCTTTGCTTATGTCCTGTTGCCTGTACTGTCCCAATGAGACCCACCTTGCGGCTGTTTCTGTGTGTGGCTAAGATGGCTCGTTTGAGCAGTGCCTGCAGGGAGGTGTGAGACAGCCGAGGGTGGGCAAGGCAGGGACTGTACGAGCTGGCATGCTGTGCCTGGATTCGTGGTGCTTCTCTGTGGGTCACTCACTGGAGCTGGCCCACGTGCTGTGACCACCATGGGACTGGGCAGCACTGTGGTCCTTTGGGCAGTGGCAGGGGCACTGTGGGGTAACCCTGCTCCCTGCACTGGAGAGACTTGGCTTTCCCCTTCTTGTCTCCATCCTGGTCCATCCAACGCCAGCATGTGGTGGTGGTGGGAGGAGAGCTGAGTGGTGTGCTGCAGCTGGGGACTGACCCCTTGGGAGGGTTTGGCAATTTACAGTTCTGCCTTGAGACAAGGGAACCTGACTCCCGCCACCAGCCCTGAGGGACTGGGGGGGTGTAACGCTGTGGTGCCAGATGTGACTCGCACAGGACAGGGAGAGGGCACAGCCACCCCTAGACACAGCAAGGGAAGTTTGCCAGAGATGTATGTGCTGCTCCTGAGGCCGGGAGGAATGCGGGGGGCATGGTGGGTGCTCAGTGCACACCAAGGTCTGTGCTGCCAGGTTTGTTCCCTAAGCAGCCTAGCAGAGATGTGGGGGTAGGCATCCCTCCCACTTCCTTCCACAGGACCAGGCGACTTCTCCCCACCTCCCAAAGGCATCAAAGGGACACATGCAGAAACAAGCCCCCAGGTCCATCTGTCCATGTTGCTCTGCAGCCCTCTGCTCCACCCCTGCCCTCTGGGGCAGAAGGAATGGGGCTGGCATGTCAGATGGGCCCATGTACGGCAAGGCGAGGGCAGGAGACTTTCCACAGGCAAGGGCTTCCTTCCACAAAGCTGTTTCTGTCCCACTCCCAATATTTCTTCCTCTGCAGTTGGGGACCAGGGAGGGTGGAGGAGCACAAAGGACCCCAGACAATAGGGCGAGGGGGAGCATTCCTCACACCCATGGCGGCCATGAATGAGCTTTGTCTCCAGCTTCTGCCTCCCTCCCTTTCGGGGGCAGTCGCTCCCCATCCTTCCCCTGCTCCTTTGTTCCCTCGCTGCCTGCCAGGGGTGAGACAGGCAGGTGAGGCTGGGGGCTGGCGACGTGCTGCGGCCGGTGCATATTAATAGGTTTCTCCAGCCTGTCGCTGGGTGTTTGACTTGATTCATGAGACTCCTCCGTCTTAGGGACGATGGATGCTGTTGGGAGGGAGAGAGTGGGGAGAGAGCTATTGTCTGCCAGGCCTGGGGCCCTGACGGTGCCACTCCAATGGCTGTCATTGCTGCCCCAGCTGCAAAGGCACTTAGCACCTTTGTCCCAATGTCCTTCCCGCCCAGGGTGCCTGTCTGTCCAGGGTGATGCGAAGGGGGGATCAGCTGATACCCACACACCATGCATGTCCCTGCAACGTAAAGCTGTGCAGGGGAAAAGGCAGGCAGGCAGCAGGCAGCATCCCAAACACGCTGCCTCGAAGCGCATAAGCAATTGTGCTCCAGTCACGACGGGCTGTGTCCAAGCAGGGCTGCTCGTGCAAGAGAAAACGCTTCCACTCGGTGCCTTAGTGGCATCAGAAATCAAACATGGAAAAGCCTTCTGGTACTTTTTTTTTTTTTTTTTTTAACCAGCAGCTGTAGATTTTACAGTAGATTTTATGAATATCTATAATTTTTGAACAAAATAAATACACAGCTGGTGGACAGATACTAGCCAGGCAGAAGTCAGCTTCTGTCTTGAAAAGGTGGATTCAGGTTCAACATCTGACAATGCTCATATGGAAAAGGTGTGTGTGGTAATACCAGGGAAGGAAAACAAACAAGACAGAGCGTATTCTATCACACTGACAAAGACCTGGACTGTACATGCTGGGGTGCAAATAGGATTGTTTGCATATTCAGCTGATTCTGTCTTCTCTTTCCCCCATCCCTGAGCACAGTGGTGCCCGAGCTCCTCAGGAAGCTGTTTGAGTCGGGGGGGGGGACACACAAATGTGCATGGGGGGGGAGGGCAAAGGAGCACGTGCAGGAGGGATGAGAGCAGAGAGGGTCCTGCTTTTGGGGGCTACAATGGAATGGGGCTAGTTGGTGGGATAGAGCTCTGGGGGTAGGGTTTATCAGACTGAGTGTAGGAAGCTGCAGCTGAGCTTTTATGACTGCTTTCCTCTAAAATTCCTAACATGCAGCTCATCCCAGATGGAACTGGCTGTCGAACAACACATCTAAATCACACTCCAGAGCAAAGTAAAGATCCCAGGTTTGATTTTTTCTTTTTTTTTTTTCCCACTTTCTTCTCAACTTTCAAGGAATGAAGCTGAACTGAGGGGCATTTATTCCCAGTGGGTAAAGAGAGGAAGGCTGAAATTAGGGATTTTTCTCTAGCGATAGCACTCCCCAGGTGGCAAACCCCACCTTTGAGTTTCCAGTAAACCTACTGGAACTACAAAGCAAACAAATCAGGAAACGTCAAGGTATATTTACTCTCCTGTTAACCTGCTGCTCCCACTCCCTCTCTGGCACGTGTTGGCAGCGTGCAAGGGTGCACCCTGATGCTGCACCTGGGGACGGGGGCACAGCAGCCAGCCTGGTGAGGGAGAGGTGACCAAAGGAGGACCTGCCTCCCAACTCCTGCTCTCCAGCCATCACAGCATGGAAAAAGGGTGCTAGAGGGGAGCCTGCATTAGGAACAGCGGGGCTCAGGGGTTGTGCCAGCCCTTCGCGCTGCCTGCTCTGAGTGAGGCAAAAGGTTGGTTGTAAAGGGGAACTTGCATGCATCTGTTTGTAGCTGAAGCTGGAGGAGCTTATGTTAGAGGTCACCCAGACTCAACTGCTGTCAAATATTGGTGACACATGCAAGACCTCTGGGAAGAGCTTTTTCAAATAAGCTTGTCATTTTTTCTTTTTTTTTTTTCTTCTTCCTTCTTACAAAGGGCATTAGGAAATCACAGCATTTTGATGAAGTTGCCTCTTAGCCTCTTGCTTCATAGCACATGGCCTTCCTGAACAATCAAGGAAATGCTGAGAAATTGGGTGTAGGAGACTTGCCTGCCTTTCCTTTTTCCATCTAATATTCCTTTTTGCGCGGCCCTCAGAGCACGCTCTGCCCCTAGTTGCTCTGTTAACTTGTCTGTACTTATAACACTCTTGTACATAAAACACAACTGGGCACTTTTTGCTCTGATTAAAATCACGGTGTGTAAAAGAAAATACAAATTAGCCTTGGTCTTTGGGCTCCTGACAAGTTTCCAGCACTGCTTTCAGCACCACGAAGATTGTGTAACTCTGTGTTCTCCATGCAGTGACGTCTCTCCCTCCGTCATGAGCTGGGCTGGCTGCCACACATCCAGGTTCAGTTGCTAATACTTCAAGCAGCTTTTAGCATGGAAGGAGGAAGAGAGATTGCTAGCAGCAGCTGGGTGAAATGCAGGAACTTGCTTTTTCTCGCTAGGGTACAATGACGTGGGAAGGGGTAAAAGGAGGAGGATTTCCTGGGTAATTCCCCAAAGCTCGATGTTTGCGCAAATACCTCCTGGTCTAAAGTGTGCTGAGTGACTGGGGAGCCCAGTGCAGGGAGAGCTAATGCTTTGGTACAGGATTAACCCTTGAAGGAAGAGTACAGTAGCATTTTATACAAACTGCTGCTTGAGTTTGCCAGGTCTTTTATGCAACAAAGCACAGGACGCTTTTCTGCCTCCTCCAGGGATTCAAGCTGGGTATGCTGTTACACCATTTCTGCGTTGCTAACAGAAGGGCTGAGGCTGCAGCTATCACATTGTGTTATCAGCAGAAACTTTTAAGTCTCAGTGACTTCCTCCAAGGATGCTGAACGAAACACCAGATCTGCGAGTGAACGAGTTGCAAATTACATCTCTGTTTCGAAACAGCGTGTGGGCAGGACGTGGGTGAATGTTCCCTGTGCTGGGTGTTTTCTAAAGGTCTCTGAAGCATGAGGCATGACTGAATGACTTGTGTTTTCTTTAAATGACAAGTGGGTGAATCTTGAATTGTTGGGCTGCTTTTATTTTTGTTAGATGTGTGTGCGCTGACAACATGACTCAGTATTTTCTCTGCAGATGTAAAGATCATATTGCCAATTCCGGGTATACTTTGGGCAGTTTCATGCACAGAACCAGAATGCTTTTTTAGCCCAGAGCTTTGCTTTTTAGCAGCCTTAAGCCTCTCGAAGTGAAAATAAATAAATTATTTTAAAAATGAGTGCTTTTCCAAGATATACAAAAATGCACTGAAGAAATGACTGAACATGGGGAAACTACCTCTGCTCCCATGTTTTCACAACAATTTATCTGATTATTTTCATGTTATTCTGGAAATGTCCATTAATGTCTTATATTTTTTTCTGATTCTCCCTAGTCTCGGTTGCTCCTGGGCCATCTCTTTATCTGATGAGTATCATCCCCAGTATTTGTTTAACCAGCCACGCCCTGCTGGGTGAGAGCCACCATCCTCTGATGGGTGTGAGTTCTCCCCCTGCTCCCCAGAGACAAGTAGGCATATTTGTGTGTACATGTATGTGGTTTGGCCAGTACCTAGAAATTACAAAAGTCACAGGCAATTTCCCTTTCTTCTTTCTGGCAACATCCCTCCACTTCTTTTTCCTTCCTGTATGCCACCTACAGTGTTATGGCATGTGCTTTGGGAGACGCATGAGGCCAGGCATAAGCTGTGGATGCTTTTATTATCCAACAATGAGTGTTTTCTTCTCCCATCCTCTCTCTTCTGCTGCTGAGCAGAGAGCTGGTAGTCATGTCCTTGATAAGGATAGGTTGCTTCCTAAGACTCTTACCTGTAATCATAGCTCAGCATCCTAGAGCCACCTATAAACCATTTTTCTGCGCTGATACCAGGCCTCAGCCCACCATGAACCTCAACCCCTAGCAATGGCCTTGGCTAATGTGACCTGTAGTTAGCACCATGACCCAAACCCCACTACAATCCTGACTCTATACTGGCCCGTACAACTGTGAATGACACCTGACTGATAGCTAATTGTAAGCCACATGCACCAGCATGTATGGTAGCGCTAGGGGACTGCATCATCTTCCTGTAATTCTAGTTCCTCAGTCCTAAGCTCTGCTTCCTATTCCTGACATTTTGCGGGGGGCATGACTTGAAGGATCAGATGGCTTGCTCCAGCTGCTGAGGGGATGGTAGGTTGGGTACAACCTAGACCATGGGGCAAGTAGGAGCATGACAGTGTCTGTACATCAGTGAGAGAGCAGGGAGGCATACGATCAGAGCAAAAAAAGCAGTGGGTCAGGGATGGTTAGAAAAGCCTGGGAATGGCTGATGTGTTCCAGTGACCCTCTTCCTTTCTTTAAACAAGCCTCGTTGCTCCTGCCTGCTTACTTCTCACTGCCTTTCCACTGGCTCTTTGTCACTGTCGCCATCCCTTTTCCTGCTGCCTCTGGATCTCTAGAACTATTTGTTCCTCTAGAGCTGCTTCTTGAGCCCTCCCTAGCCCTGTGGCACTGCTGCCTTGGCTGCTTTTGGCAGTCAGTTCTCATCTAGGGGCCAGGCATATGAACCCTACATTGCTTATTACAAGGCGCTCTGCAGCCCATATTTTATGTTGGCATGCCTTGCTGGTTGGGAGCTGAGGACAGAGAGTGCTGTGGCCCCAGGTCTTTTTGAGTGTCAATGTGTTGCTGTGAATAATGAGCTTGCTTCTGAAATTTTTTGGGGATTGGGCTTTGAACTCACTTCATTTATTTATTTACATTCAAGGTTGGTATTGCATTTTTTTTTCCTAAACTATATCTAACAAGACTGTCATATAAAAGCTCTCCAAGTTTCTGGGAAGAATACTTACTAAAAGTGGCTTTGTAATTCCCTTACAGTATGTAGTCTTTGGCTTTTCTGAACTTTTGCTGTGTTACATTCAAGAATAGTTTAGTGTAGCTGGAAAGAAAGCTTGGAAAAAGAAAAGCTGACAAAGAGCAGATCAGACTAAGAGGGAGCTGAAGCTAGTTTATGCTGCTTTTTTTTGCAACAGATGAAGTAGGTATTCCCCACCTGCTTAAGGAGTGCCTACAGCAGACTGAATCACTAACACACCTTGTTCTGAGAGGTATCACAACAGTAAAAATATGTTGTTTGTAGCAGTGGACAAAGCGCTTATTAAATGGCGAGCTTTGCTTTGCATGCCTAAGGTCGCAGCTTCTTTCTTTTCCAAAAAAACCTAAGTTTGTCCCAGTAATCGTGGCTGGTGAAGGGAAGGTCCCCACAGAATGCTGAGACCAACTTCCCTCCTCATTCCTTGCACTCTCATCGTTGGGCAACTTTCTTCTATGTCAAGTGAAAACTTCCTCATCCAACCCACTAACACCGGACTCACCCAGAACAGAGCAAGGTCTCCTCCCCATTGTAACACCTTAGGCAGCCTCACCCCACCTCTTATGGGAATACCCAACGGTGTGCTTTACCATGGTGATCAAGGGTTTGTTTGCAGACACCTCCTGAAATACAACATGTGTGTATTTTTATGGCCACTTTGGATAAAGTTACCACTGCAGCTGGTAACTGCAGCTTCAAGATAAAACTTGCCACGTGACAACCTAAGAAACAGCAAACTAAGGAGCAAGGAACTGCTCGCTTTCAGACTCCAGCATGGCTACGTGTACAGATGCTTCCTTGCACAAACACAGAAAAACAACTTTAAATTGAACAGTTGTCTCTTAGCAGTTGTTATATTATCTGTAATTGTTTTTGCAAGACCTTGCAGGCCTTACCATTAATAGGCCTCCTGGGTGTGCTTTTTAGTCAGATTAATAAAGGAAAACAATATTTTCTATGAGAAAGCCTCTTGGTATGTATTATTTCCAGAAACCCTGAAATTATAATTTGTTACCTTACTGGTGTTTTTTACCTCTGCTAAGCTTAACATCAGTGTTTTAGAGGACTGATGCGTCTGTGGCCATGAGCTGCTGAAATACTGGGGTGTGTTGGAAAACAGAGAGTACCAAAACAGGTCAGAACTGCATGCACTTTCTAAGTAGGTCAGGGTTTGGTCTGAGAATCTGATATTTATGAAAGACGTCCTTTAAATTTCCTATATTTCTCTATTTCATTCTTCAGTCACATAGCCTGCATGCTGGATTTATTTGTTTTACATTTCTTTGCTGTCCAACTTGCTGCCAAATCATCATCTCGTGTTGCTGTCTTATATAAATGTTAACATTAGTTAGCTTCACAATAACAGCCTGGAAAGGAAACATTTACTTCTGAGCTTCCCTCTGCCAAACAAGCGTACAGTATATGTTTTTTTGTGGCTACTGGTGGTTAAGGGCATGGGATGTAAAATTATAATGCTGTATGTGCGGCTAGTCTATTACAGTTATGATCACCGAAACATGCCCTTCAACATATTTATTGTTTTGCTTTTAAATCGGTACATTCAGTGTGGAAGACATGACTCCCTATTCCCTTATCTAAGACAATCTTCATAGCCCCTTGAGAGTGCCTGACAGCAGGAAACAAAAAAATTCAATTTTAAACTCTTTTTCTTTGTCCCTTATTACATTTTATGAATGCCTCACTGTACACTGGTGTCCTGAAAGAAAGGGTGATGGCATGGAACAGTGATGCAAACACATGCACAGAGCTTGAAATAAACCCACTGCAAACCGCAGCTCAAGAGCGTGAAAACACTGCCCTGCCTAGACTTCATAAAATCAGACATGCCTGTCCTCAGACCCCTCCAGGAAAAAGCGTTGCTGCATGTCTGCTGTAGCTCCGTACGCCATTCAGCCTGTGCACCAATAAGTTGGGAAAAATGTTCTTCAAAAGATGCAATAAACTAACGCTGCTTCCCTGACTGTGTACAACCCTCGGCTGAGTGTTCAGCTACCTTCACTGAACCCACACGAGAAGAAATATCACCAGTGGAGAGAACGGCCTCCTTGGGCAGGGTCCCACGGCCAGTCCTCAGCAGGACCCGGCTGTCCCTGCCAGCCACCGAGCTCACTCCAGAGCTGGCAGCCCAGCCCTGGGCGGGGGCTGGGGGCAGCAGCACCGACGCTCCGTGACACCTGCTCCCACCAAACCGTGCCGGTGAGGGGTGTCTGCCAGGCAGCAGCGCCCCGCGGGCCGGCACCTCCCGCTCCCCGGCTGCAGCCCCTCCCCGAGGCCGATGCTGCCTGCAGCAGGTCCCAGCTCAGCGGCGACCGGAGCGAACCAAGGGCCGCCTCACGCGGCCCCGCCAGCCTATCCCGCCCGGCGGCGAGCCCCGTACCTCAGGCGCGGGCGGGGTGCGGAGGGGAGAGGAGGGAAGAAGCGGGGCCTGCGCCTGCGCGGGCAGCCACGGCCCGACAACAAAGTCCGGCGTTCGGGCACCTTCGGCGCTGCTCGGCCGCTTCCGCCGCCGCCGCCGTTACATAAGGGGGAGCCCGCGCGCGCCGCCGCCCGCCTTCCGCCTGCCCGTGTCCTCGCGGCACCCTGCCCCTCCCCCTCTCCGCGTGACACCGCCCAAGGGAGGGGGGGGGAGGGCAGGGCCAGCGCGTGCCTAACCCGCGCCCCGCCTCCCGGAGGCGCTGGGGGGGCGGCACGTGCACTCCCCTCCCCGCGCCCAATAGGAGCCCGCCCTCCCTCCCCCCCCAACGCACGCTCAGTCCCATCCGCTCGCTGAGGCTGGCCCGGGACAGGCCGGGCGGGGTGGGGCGCGGGGCGCAGGCGCGGCAGGGAGCGGCAGCCGTGCGGGAAGGGCGGGGGGAGGAGGGGGGTGTTCCCCTCCCCTCCTCTCCCCTCCCCTCGGCTCCGCGGGGGCCGGGTGACGCACGCTCCCGCGCCGCCTTTGCCCGTGTCTGCCTGCCGGCGGCGGGGCGCGCGCAAGCGCGTGCGCGCGGCGTGTGTGGGGGCTGGCACGCGCGCTGTTGTTATTGGTGCCGCCGGCCGTCGGCGGAGGGAGGGAGGGGGAGGAGCGGGCGCCCCAGTCAGGGAGTTCTTTAAAGATGGCCGGAGCGGCGGCGGCCGCTGCGACCCCAGTGTACTGCGTGTGCCGGGAACCCTACGACGTGAGTCGCTTCATGATCGAGTGCGACATCTGCAAGGACTGGTTCCACGGCAGGTAGGCGCCGGGAGCGGCGCGGGCGGCCGAGCGGCGCGGAGTAGGGACAACCGACGGCTCGGCCGGCCACCGGGCACAGGCGGTGGCAGTCGCTCCCCCTTGCCCCGGCCGGTGGCGGCTGGGGGGACAATGGCTGCGCGGCGGTGACACGGGGCGGGGGGGGAGGAAGGGGCTCCCGTTAGCTTCGGCTCCCCCCCGCGGCGGCGGCGGCAGCAGCGGCCGGTGCTGGTCAGGGCTGCCGTCCCCGGGCACATGGGTCCTTGCGAGCGAGGGGGCGGCCGGGCCGGGCCGGTCGGGGGGAGGCCGGTTATGAAAGCAACAGATGCGGGGCTCCGGCGCCGGCGGGGCCAGCGCCACCCTGAAGTTGAGCCGGCTTTGGGGAGGTGGTGTGTCCCCGGTCCCGCGGCCGGAGGTCTCTCCCGGGACAGGGTAGTCTTTTAGCGGAGGAGTTGGGGGGGGGGGAGGGTTACGGCGCCGGGTGCCGGGGCACTGACCCCACGGGGTCCGGGCTCGCGTGTCGCCGTTAGTGGTGTGCGAGGTGGGTGGCTGGCGGGGGGCAGCGGGGGGTGGAGGAGGGTCGCCCCGCTCCTCCCGCTGGTTTGACGTTTCCATCCCGGTCCCGAGCTGCCGCCGACGACTCGCGTGTGTTGCGAGCCGAGCGTGTGAATAATAAAAGCCCCGTCGGCAGCCTGCCGGCTGTGAGCGGGAGGAGGAGGTGGCGGAGGTGGCGGTGGGTATTCATGGGCAGTTAAACAAAGGAGCAAGTTGGGGGCTCGCGGCTCAAGCGGCTCGGCCGGGCTGGGGGTTTGCGGGGCTCCGAGTTGCCGCCCCCGTTATGTGGGGAGCGAGCCCCGCCGTCGGCGTGCGGGCCGGGGAGCTGGCGGCAGCGGTGGTGTAGGAAGTGCCTCGTGATTGACAGCAGGACATTTAAATACCCCCCGTGGAACAAAAACAGGCTCCTGGCGCCGCCGCCTCGCCGGCCGCCTCGCCCTCTGCCGGCGCGGGGCGGTGGAGCCCGGTCGGGCCGGGCCAAGCGGAGCGGAGGCGACAGCCGCCAGGGCCGCGGGTGCGGTGGTCCCCGAAGTTGTCCCGAAAAGCCGTGACCGTAGCGGGGTTGTGCATGTCGGCCGGCCGCTGAACAAAGCGGTGCGGCGGGGAGGTGTTCCCGTCAGGGAGAGGTGTCCGGCTGCGCTCCTGGGCTTGCCTTTCATCTCTTGTGCTCCGCGCTTGTAGGAGAGAGAACTGTGGTTCTGGGGGGTTTTGTTTGTTCTTTTTCTGTATTTATTTTTCTTTCGTCCCCGTTAATGGCAGAAGAAAAATGATGGCTAAAAGTAGGTTGCATATCTAGGTGTTACTTAACAGTAATTACTACACATGGGTGTTTTCTTGCCACGTTTTGGGATGAAAGGAAGGCTTTCAGTATTTCAGATGTTGACTTGTACATACATTGAGTTGGTTTGTTCTTTGTATAGGGGTTTTCCTTGTCTCAAACTAGGGTATAATAGAAACTATGAAAAGGGCTTTGTAGACTGTAAAAACTGGCAAAGAATTGTCGTACCTGTAAAAACAACCCCTCATTAATATTTTTAACTAGTCTACTACTGCTGTTGTCTCAAGCTAGACACGCAGCAGCTTTTTTTGGATTACAGTAGCTTAATACGAGTTCGTCAACACTTGGGTCATTGCTTTTAGTAGAGGTGCAGACATTGTCTGAAGGTCTTTGTAGAGATACAGTTTTCTCTCTTGCAAGTATTTCTCTGCATTTTTGTGTTGCTCTTTCAGTCTGTTTTGGCAATTGCTCAGTTTACATGCAGGCTTAATTTAAATGCCAGTGTTGTGCACTAACATTACTAGGGTACAAGTGAATGAATTTCTTAAATTGTTGCAAGGAGGAAAGCGTTGACTGTCTGATACAAAGGTGGGACAGACCACTGTGTAGCTTTCTCAAATCTTGATCTGCATAAAGATCCACCGTGGTTCCTGTGCTTGAGCTCTGTCATGCAATTGGTAGAAAAACTGTGCTAGCACTGAACTGCTTTGACAGTCTGAAACCCGAAGTGTGGAGAGTAAGCAAGCCAGCAGGAGCTGGCAAGAGCCATGTGGCTTTGGGATTTAGCTGCATGCTCACCCAGTCTTGTGACTAAGGGACAGGATCGTGGGAGACTGTTGTCCTCTGCCAGTTGTGGTCTGCTCTGGGAGTGCCTTTCCCCTTGGTCTAAGAGTATCTGAAAACTGTTACATAGCTTGTGAAATAAAATATGTGCTCTCAAATCTCATGAGTTTTTGGTGAATTTATTGGTTTAATGCTTTCTTGATTCCTCGTGCCCCTCAGCCTATTAAATGGGATTGATGTGACACTGTGTCAAGAAATATACAAACCCCAGACTTAAGGCTGTGGTGTGCTAGCATGATACGTAGCACGTGTTATTGGATTATGGGCTCTTTGCTGCCTTCTTATGTATAGTGAAAACAGTGCCTTAGTAATATGCTGGAGTTCTTGCACTTTCTGTCTTCAAATGACTGAACTTTGGCTTACTGTCAATGTATTACCAATATTTTGATACCACCAAATATGCATTTTATCGCTTCTGGCAAATATTTTTATATGCCTTAGAAGGTTGTGAACCTACACTCTGGGTTTTAGTTACTCTACAAGTGGGCCTAACATCCAGCCACAAGCTTGTGTTAACTACCTCTTGCTGAACAAAAGAGCATGGCGTGTGTGTCTGTGTGGTGGTGTAGGCTTCATCACTTTCTTCAATGGCTCACAGGAGTGGAGAGACTGCAGAGGCTGAGAAGTGACAAACTGTCAAATCTTTCAGATGGGCAAATCCATTTATATTTTAGACAATTTCTGTATTTTCCCTTTAAAAAAATCTTATTTAAATGAAAATGTTACATTAAGCTGCTTCCCCCTGTCTAGCTTGTCTAGAATATACTCCAGCTAGAATGCAGCAGAAGAACTTTTGTGCTGCTCTAAGTGTTCAGCTTTTTCTTGAATCTGTTCAGTAGCTCTTGACACCTACTTAAGTTCTTGGCTTAATCTTCAAATGGTATGTATCATAGCATGGTAGTTCTTGTTCTCTCTTTGCTTTTTGATGCTCTACCTCAGTTATTGGGTTAACTACATACTGTCGTCTTTTCTTATGTTTTTTATTGTGATGTATGTAACCTTATGCATGGAATATCTGTTTGTTTATCCGATCTTGCAGTCAGCTCTGTTCTTGGAGTATGTTTGCGGAGCCCACAGAAACCCTATTGTCAGCTTTGAAATTTTTGTCCTGTTTTCTGCCCGTGATACCTGTACTTGACTAGCTTTATGTGCATTGCATAGATGTCACTTATTTTTGTAGACCAGATTTCAGACAGGTTGGAGCAAAGTTAAGTTTAGGCATATAGTTCAGTTTTTGTCTGCACAATGTAATGTTGTCTGTAATGCTGCAGGAGTAAATGATTGTAGAGTTAGCTGTTTGCTTTGTAGAGCTGCACTGGTACTGTTCTGGTTGTAAAGGAGCATGAGAAGTCAAGCAGTCAAACTGAGAATTAAAAATGCAGGTGCCCCCATGAAGTTTTCTGTATAGCACTCTTGCAAGGGGTTTTTTGTTTGGCAACAAACATACAGTGAACTTCGAGCAGGTCTCAATGACAAATAGGGTAAGAATTTTAACAAATATGTGAATGTCAATTGACAGTAACAACCTCTGCCTTTTAAAATGCTTGTAAACTTTTTAAATGTCTTTTTTTAAAGTTAGAACAGGATTTTTTGAAACAAAGAATTTTTATTCTTCAAAGCTGGGGCAGTGGGGAATAGGAAGGGAAAGCATAATTTTTTAAAAAATCAAAATTAATAATTTTTCCTAAAATTTTGTAGCCATGTCAGCTTTGGTGTCTCCCCTTCAAGGAGAAGAAAGAAAGAAAGCAAGCAGTCCATCCAGCTTTGCTTGGCTTGCATATTTGGTGTTTTTTGTAAATGAAAGTTTAAATTTAGAAGCCATAAATCCATTTTCTTTTATAATTTTTTATGTTTACAGAAATCAGCATTTCATTTGAGCAGTTTAGAGGGCAATAAAGGAAATACAGCACTGATCTGTATGTAGTGTTACATATGTACATACTTATGTTGCACAGCAAAATCAAATTAATTAGATTTATATGTAACTGTTTTTTAAATTGATAGCTCTTGCTCTCAGGATTAATTCAGTATTCTGTGTAGCCTTCTTGAAAGAATCAACTTTTCCTTTCCTAAAGCAGTTCATTGGTGTTATATAGAACTTTGCCGTTAAGTTTTTTTATGTTTTTTTACAGCTTTTTCATTATAAAATCATTTAATAACAGAATTTGAAAAGAAAGGTGATTCATACACCTTTTGAGGATGTTTATCTAAATTGCAGATGCCTTGTGGCTTTTTTCTCAAACAGAAAAAAAAATCAGCACCAAAATCGCATCTGCGCTAAGTTAGTGTAGAACATAGTTTTTCTGATATTGTATAGATTTGAGTGTGTCTTCACTTGGTCTCTGAAGAAGCATACATTTTCTCAACCACTCCTTAATCTGATCTCTGTTTCAAAAACAAGGTTCCCTCTTGCGGCTGTTAAGTTACATGGTACAGGTCCCTCTTAACGCACTGGTTTGTACTCTGAAGGCAGGCTTTCTCCTCAGAAAAGAAGGAAATGTACATGCTATAGTGACTACTTTTCCTGAATTGGTTCTTTGTTTTGGAGCTTTATACATGAGGTTCTGCACGATGGGCTTCGCCAACTCTTTGCTGCTGAAAGAGGCTGTCCTACTCCTGGCTGCGTGCTACTATAATTTCTCTTTTGATGGTTCAGTGCTTGTCTGATTGTTTTGTAAGTCAACTCTGCTCAGAAAACTGACAAAACCCATTCTTTTTCTGGGTTAGCTTTTTGTTGGGTTACTGAGCTGAACAGGCTCATCAAGGGCTAGGATAAGCCCCAGCCTGTTGCACAACACTGGTGAGGACTGTGGTTCTGGAAGAGATGATAGTGGGTGGAAAAAGTCACAGGAGTTACCTGTTTTTCTTCTTCACTGCCCACTTTGGGATCAATGGCTCGCCCAGTTTTCTGGAACCTTGTTTTTGTGTCTCAGTCACCTTATGTGACTCTGCTTTGAATATGATGGTCTGGGCCCAAGGCCCATCTGCTCATCTAGTGGGGTCCATAGCAAGGCCAAGCAAGGCATTTCCTGTGCAGCTGCAGCATTGCAACCCCAGAGCATCGTCTGTCTGCAGACACAGGCCAAGCTCCTATGTCTGTCTTAAGGGACTTGGAGGACAAGGTATGGTGATGTTCAAGTCAAGAAACCTGGAGACTGTAAAGAGAGACTTGTTACAAAAGCCATCTGGTGCAGGCCTTCTGTTTACAGAAAATTAAGGCCTTGTAATTACAAACATTCAGGGGCTTGAACTGAATCAACAAATCATTGTTGGGTCACTAGAGCTTGGGTCTGGCACCAGGGGCTTTTGAGCTGACTTTCTGGCTTTTGTAATGTATAAGCCTTAAATTCTTCCAGTGGCAACTGGATGTATGTTAGGGAAGTGTTTTGGACCTCAAGGGAAAGTTAATGTGTTTGTTAACCTTACTTTTTTTGGTTTAGCCTTCTTTCCTCAGAGGTAAGACGGCAGCCTCAGCTTAAGTCCAATGAGTGACAATGTGTGTCCTCTGCCAAAGAATTGACTCCCAAGTGACTTCAACTCTTCTAACAACATAAAACCTGAAACAGTCTTGGTTAAACTGAGAAGAAAATAATAAGGATGCAGACTAGCACTTGTGTAATTGGGTGTTTGTTTCCAGTCCTTTCATATTCTTCATTTGAGCAAGCTGTTTTTCCCTCTCAGTTCCCATCTGTGAAGTGGGAAGACTTATTAATACATATTAAAGTAGATGTATTCTACCATAATAAGCGCTGCAGAGTATTCAGATTTATTCAACTTTTGAAACTGTTTAATGACATGCAGAATTATATGTACAGGTTTTTTTTTCTTTACAGTTTTCTTGAAAAACTGTCTTTATTTGAAGTATTATACTTTGAAAGTTAACACTTCTTACCTTTAGCTCTGTAATTTGGTAATTTTTTTCATTTGATGTTCTGGAATAAATCATAGTAGATGTTTTAGAATATACATTCTGACATAATAACTAGGTCAAGGGGAAAAAAGTATTGTCCGATAAAGACCTGTAAGAGCACTGAAGGATCTGTAATTCAGTTTTTAAACTTAGAATTGTAGCAAAATTCCAGAGTTTCTCAACAATTGTTACAGGCTAATAGTTCTAATTTCTGAAGCACAAATTAATTATTCCCTACTCAATGTTACTTAAGAGATACAAAGGTTCAGAATTAGTGTTTTAAACTCTACCTTTAGTTTTATGTAATGTTATAGTTGATCTATATTAATGTTTTTGTTATAATTGTTTTTTCTTTGGCCATTCTTGACTGTGCAAACAAAAGCGCTGTAAATCTTTGTGTAATTTAACTAATAGTGAATTTTTTATTAGCTACTTAATCTATGATGATTTTATGTTCCAAAATGTTATTTGTTGATGCTTACATAGCAGTTTAGTATCTTCCTTCCCTTTTGTTCTATTTAATTCATCCTTGATTTGACTGAAGAGTTAAAATGTTTTTGGAAGGCTCTGTTTTGTGATTCTGTATCTACAGACTACAGAGGTGAGAGAAGTCTGGGTGGGGGGCTGCTGCTTGGTACACTTGATTTCTGTATATATCTGCTAAGTGCTACAGTGCTGAGTGTGAAATATATTCCTTTAAAAAAAAAACCAACAACTTATCTTGATCTGTTTATAATGCTGAGTTCTCTCACAGTGGCAGTAAAATGGATTAAGCCTTAGAGTGGAGTATCACTGTGTTGACTGCCAGTGGGCAAAATCACATTAATTTTGTTTTCATTCTTCATTTGTGGTTTTTAGCTTTTCTTGTGGATAGTTTTCATATTCATTAGCAGATTTCTTATGCTCAGTGCAATTTTCCATGCACTTTTTATGTCATCTTTTGAAAGATCATGCAATACAGTGTCTCCATTCCTGTTTACATGATGGCTTGCACAAATTGAAGATGAACTCATACTCTTCATGTAAATATTTGTACTTTCCCTACATAATTTTAAAATAAAATACCATTGTTGCAAAACAACTCTGAGTAATCAGTAAGGACTTTTATTGGTAAAATATGCATGCTTAAAAAAACAAAAAAATGCTCAGACTTTTGTGTCATTGCTGAAGTATGAAAATTCAGTTAACAACGTTGTTATTGCTTTATTAGCAATGTAGGAGAGATATCTTAGTGAAGTATACAGCTTTTAAAATAGCTAAGCTATATTTCATTTGTCAGTCATTTTTAATGTATTGTAACATTAGCTCATGAATACACAGAACTAACAATCTATAGAGTATGAATAGTCTTGAGATGTCTGCTACATGGTGGTAATGTGGATTTATGTGGCTAGTTACATCTCCTCAGGTCAATTCTGCTTTTGAATGGAATGAATATTTAATACTGTTTTCTCCATTACTCCAGCATTAACTAAAGTAGACTTTAAAACTCGTCTTTCTTTTTGAAAATATTGAGTTCATTGTTGCTCGGGCAGGCAGAAATGCTAATGTTTGCCACAAAAGCAAGAAAGCATTTTGAAAAACCTTCCCACATCATTCTGTCTTAAAAGCCAACTGGAGTGAGGATGACTGTTCTAAATTTTTAATATATTGTGGTATGAAGTATATTTATTTTCATTTGAAACTGTCAGCTGACATTGCAGCTAGCCTGGGAAATTAATTTCATATTTAATTGTGTTTGTTCCATTTACATTAATGCTTTATTCACTTATAGGCTCTTAAAGCACTGTTCATGAAAATGAGTGCAAGGAAAGGTGACTTTCTGAGAAATTAAGACTTTGATATTGAGGGTGTAGCATTGATCTGATCTGTCATCCTTATGAGTTATCAGGCAGTATTTTCTGAACAGACTGACATTTTCCCTTTGAGATACTGATGTTGAGGGACAATAAACAAAGACCAAATCAGGTAAATGAAGAGCAACCAAAGAAATTGCTATGTCTTACTACCCAATAGTACTTGTGAAACTTCTGATTGGCTTTCCCCAGGTACAGGTTTTTAGTTTTGTTTCAATGTAAAAAATATTTTGATCTTTTCACTAAAGGATTACGTCATGCTGTTGTTGACTTGCAAAACTTGTGTCAAGAGCAAGTGGAAGTGGAATGAGGCACTACAACTTAATGTGGGGCTTTCAGACCTGTCAACTGCAAAGTGCAGTACAGGCCAGCATGGTAACAATACCAACAGTAAGATAGCAATGCTCATGTGCCACTGTGCCCAGGCAAATATTGTGAGTATACTTCTCAGGATAGTGTTTTCCCTCTTTATTTCATGATGGTGTGCTGTGTTGGCATGCCACAGCCTCAAGCCCAAACACAGTCGTAGGCATTTCTCTGTGCTCTGTTTCTTAGGTAAGACAGGATCGAAAGCATGTTAACAAAAATGGCGTACACCTGTAGTCTGTTAAATCTCATATTAGATTCTGACTACAATAGTTGTCTGCCTGGAGGATACATCAGTGTGATGCAAAGGTGAGCAGCAACTTGCTGCCTCTGATGCTGTGCCCTTCTGTGTGAATGCTTGGACCTCTGGGGGCATCACTTTGGATCTCTTAACACTGCAGTAAAATGTGCTGCTTTGATGTAATGAATATGGGAGAAGTAGTTTAGAATACTGTTCGTATTCTTGCTAAGAACGAAATTGTGTGATTGGAGTAGCATCCTTGCTGAAAAATAAGTGTCTTAGTTAACTGAGTGAAAGCATATACCTTGGCTCTAGCTAATACTTCTAGCATGGTCACCTGGCTTGTGCTTGAAGCATCATCAAACTCCGGTAAGAAGGATGTAGGTATGAACTAGAGTTAGAAGTATCATTAGAGTAGGTGAGAATTTTCTGAAGCTAAGATGTAACTCTTACGTGCTTCTGAAAATGTTATCTTTTGGCTTTTAGATTCTACAAGGAAGGGCAAATCCTAATTTTGGGGTGTTTTTTTTGGTTTTTTTTTTGGTTTTTTTGTTTTGTTTGTTTTTTGGAATTGGTGTCTCAGCTAGCATTGCCAAATTAGAATTTACTGTGCATTCAGTTTCCTGGGCCTTATTTTGAGTGTGGAAATAACTTAATTGGGTAATGATAAAACCACAAACTCTCTATAGAAGAATTAAACTTTTTACTCCTAGTTAGTTCTGGTGTTGGATACTGAGTACATTACTATTACTATAGGAGAAGGTATCACTATTAGTGCCAGGGCTTGAGGTGTTAATGTGAATTGCCATTACCTGCTTCTTACAAGGATGCCTCACATACAAGTGGTCTTTTCCTAGAAGTGGTGTTCTTACAATAAGGAATAGATCCGAGATAGTTCTACAGTCCTGTTTGTTTATTGCACATTAGTGCTCCTGTGCCTTTTTTCTTCCCCCCCTCCCACCACCCCACAGCATTTGAATGTCTCCACCTTAGTTGGCTGAATCTTTCTTTCATATGGTAGCACTGTGTCTAATTCTCTTTTTTCTTTGATGCTACACATCATCTTAAACAGTGATGTTATGTGGGGAGAGGGACAAGGAAATGAGACAAAATTGTGAAAAAGTAGCAAAACATGGGAAAATAAAGCTTTAGCCTTTAAGTATGGTCAGGTGATCAGTTTTTGAGCAAACATCTTGTTCATCTGGACTAAACTTACATGAAATAGGCACTGGTACATTTACATCATGTAATTAAGAGTGAATTGCAGTGCGTTCCTTACTGCTCTTGGCCCATGTGTGCTGAGAATGGAGGGGAACACATCCCTGCAGTATGTGATGTCAGTTCCCAATGCAACTACATGGAAAATTCTTGGGGACTTGGTGGTGGACCTATAGCAGCTTGAAGCAGGAAAGTCTCTATCTGCAGTTCTCCACACCATCCCAGGGCAACACTAGTAAAATACAATATGCTTTTTATAACACATGATATTAGTAAAAGTTTTGAATATTCTTTTTTTTCTGTTGTATTTTTTGTACAGCTAATGGGGAATTTGGAGACAGAAGTAGAAGGTAGATGTGTTTTATATACTGGATTGTTGGCTAACACAATATAGTAAAATTCTGTTTTATTATAGTGCCAGCCTGAGGAAGCTGGACAGGTCTCTTTCCAGTGTGAATGTATGACTTGCTCTGAGCCTATGAGAAATTAGTCAGCTTTCTGTGAAGTTTGTTCACTATTATACTTTGGAACAAGATACTTGTTGGGAAATGTTCTCCATCCCTTAATACGCTTGCCAGCATCATGTATACCCTTGTGTGTTTGGAAGGAAAACTGTAAATCTCTAAACGATCATTGCTGGAAACTTACTGACTATATTGGAAACCTACTGACTATATGCTAAGAGACTGGGAGTAAAGCAGACATTTCCTTTTCAAACCTCTGTACCAGACACAAAGAAATCCACAACTGAATCAGAGTTCTGGTTTTCAGAAGTCTGAAAAATCAGAACTGAGATGAGGAGATTTTTCTGTTCTCATGGAGTATCTAGAAAAGGAGTGAAAAGCTGTATGGAGAGAGGACAGAAGAGTGAAGACAATGCAGAAAGAAACAGATAAGAGAACAGTGAATACTTAGAGAATATTAACTTGTACTGCAAGAGTCTGGAGTTTAAAATTTGGAAATTAATTTGTGAGTGAAAAAAAGCTTCTGTGCTAAAATATCCAGTTCAATGACCAATCACTCTGAAGTGTGAAAGATCCATGTTCCAGTGCAGCCAAGAGGCTTGCTAATACTGATACAGATGCATGGTTGAGTTTTTGATTTAATGGAAACTACTTTATGGTGTGCAGAAAATAAGAAGTGATGGTCAGCATTAATTCAAATTTAAAATGTAGCTTTCTGTATCTTTGAATGGAATCTAGCTCGAATCAGCTGCATCAAGTCCAACCTTTATTCTTGCGTTTTCTGAACATAAATACCCAGTTTGAGGTTGTCTTATGTAACTCTATGGTTTAAATTGCTAGAAGTAAAAACTGTATTTTTAAAGAAGGCTGATGGTGGATGTATTTAAATTGATGTACTACAAATTAAATTGTAAGATTGGGGAATTGTCACTCTTCAAATAGCTTGATTATTTTTTCATAGTGTTTTTACTTGTATAACATAGCCAGTGCTATGTTATACAAACAAACTGGTAAATAAACTTTTCTTCTGTAATTTCATTGTGAGAAAATGGCTTAATACTTTACATTCAGTGAATTGCTGAAGTCATTAAAGGCTCTTTAGAGATCATTGACCTCTAAATTTGTGTCTGGGAAGCACTTGTGGTAAAGGATTGTTCTCTTGTGAAGTATTTACTGCTTTTTGCTAATTACTCAAGAGAAACCTTTTTGACCCTTTCTGGTTATGTGGGAAAGGAAAGCAAAACAGTACTGTCACTTTCAAGCCAGAAAAGTACTCTGAAAAGTCTGGCAGGTACGAGTCAGGTTTTTTAGGCAAATTTGAAGTCCTCACCAGTTCCAGAAGTATTTAGATGTGGACAGTTCTGCCTGTTTTTAAAGAAAAACAGCTGCATTCATAGTCAGGGGATAGATTGTTCTGTTCCTGTAGGAAGCACTATTAAATCAGAAGATTAAGGAAAAGTATTAGTGTGTCTTAAGACCTGCAAAAGGTGGTACTGTGATGCATGCTCACTGTATGTATTTATTTACTAATGTCAGGAGCAGGGACCGGAACTCAAGGTAATCTTGTCAATGTCTGAGTGCCCTAACCAGAAGATGATGTTTGGGTCATGTTACATTCTGTTGTGGGCCCATAATTCTTGGATTCTTTTCTGTGGAGTAAGAGGCTGTAAGTGGGGGAGATAAAGAGTATCTTTAGATAAGAAGTAACCTGGAGGTGAACGTTCCCTTGAGATGTGTGGGCTTAAACTCCCACAACCTGAATAAGCACTGTTGCCATCTCACTTGGAAAAACAAAAATGACTTCTCTCTCCGTAACTATTTTTTAGTTCCTGGTACTTTGAAAGTAGGGCAGCTGTCCTTGCCTTCTGGCTTAGATGCCAGGGAACATGGCGCTTGCTGGCTGGATGCCCAGGGTGAGCAGAATAGATGGTGCTTTTGGAATTTTCACGTCAAGTGGTGAGGTGCCATATAGGTACGCCTGTGGTTAGCTGTCTTTCTTGTGAATTTAGGGAGGCTTCAGGGGCCAGCATCCTTATTTGGATATTGCCCTAATAACATTATATAGGTGTGTCCTATTTTTTCAATGTTTTTGCAATTTCTCCTTCATTCTTCTCTACTTTGGGTTTGAAAGTAGTTGTTCCTTACAACTGTTCATTCCAAGGCTGTATCCTGTTGTACTTGCTATTTTAACTAACCCACTTAACGTCAACTGATGTGGAATGAAAGTCCTCTGGTAGTCTTGCTTTTGGTTTAAACCAGATTTGTAACAGTGTAGTGATATACGCAAATTCATCTAGAAAACTTTGATTTAATAAATAACTGTTGTGGTTTAAAGGCTACTACACAGCCTCTTGCTAAAAACCTTGTGGGCTGAGGCAAGGACAGGGAAGGTTCACTCACTACTTAAGGTCATGGGCAAGAAACAGACTTGATTTGGGAAAACACAAAATCAATTTTATCTGTTAACAACACCATCACCACCACCAACAAAAATACCCCAGAGTAAGTAAGATAATGAGAAAGATCTACATCTTCAAAGGGTACCTTTTCCCCACCCCTCCCTTCTTCTTGGGCCCAAAGGCTTTGTTCCCAGTTTCTCTACTTTCTCCCCCCAAGTGGTACAGGGGGAAGGTAATGGGGGTTGTGGTCAGTCCATCCTGTGTTGTCTCTGCCACTCCTTCCTCCTCAGGGGAGGCTCCTCACAGTCCTCCCTGCTCCAGCGTGGGGTCCCTCTCACGGGACAGTCCTTCACAAACTGCTCCAGCGTGAGTCCTTCCCACAGGCCGCAGTTCTCCTCTGACTGCTCCAGCATGGGGCTCTCCCACATATTCACGGCCTCCTTCAGGCACAGTTCCTTCTTCCAGTGCGGGGTCCTCCACGGCTCCATCTCCATGAGCTGCAGGCGAGCTCTGCTCTCCGTGGGCTGCACGGGGACAACGTGTGTCACCAGCTCTTCACCACGGGCTGCAGGGGAATCTCTGCTCTGGCACCTCCTCCCTCTCCTTCCTTTTTATTGACCTTTGTGTCTGTGCAGTTGTCTCTCTCACACTCCACTGCTCTCTCTGCGGCAGATTCTGAGGAACTCCCGGCTCTCGGGTGGGGGCTGCGCTGGGTCGGCTGGGCCATGGCGGGGGCTGGGCAGGCAGCAGGCAGCAGCTGGACAGACGGATGGACTGGCCGGGCCAGGCCCTGCCTGAGGCTGCACTTGTGCTCTCTGCACTGTGCCCCTTCTTCAGTATGTCATTTGCAGAGGTGCTGATGGGCTCAGCCCTGGTCAGGAGTGGGTCCAGCCTGGAGCTGGGGAAACTTCCAGCAGTTTCTCATGGGGGCTGTCTTGGTAGTGCTCCCCCCTGCTACCAAAGCCTTGGAGCCAGAGGAACTTGTAGCATTTCTTTACAGGAGCCATCAGTGTAGCCCCTCCCCTGCTACCAAACAAACCCACCACACAAAACTACAACACTAACTTTCACAGAATCACAGAACTACTGCAGTTGGAAGGGATCTCTTAAGAACATGTAGTCCACCCCGCCCTTCTCAGACAGGGTCAGCTAGAGCAGGCTGCTCAGAACTGTGTCCAGTTGGGTTCTGAGTATCTCCACAAATGTAGACTCTGCAACCTCTCTGGGCAACCTTTTCCAGTGTCTGACCACTCCAGCAGGTAAAAAATAATAAGTACATATTTTTTTCCCCTTGTATTCAGATGGATTTCATATGCTTTAATTTGTGGTCATTGCCTTTTGTCTTGCTCAGTAGCACCCAGTGACAAAATCAGCAAAATCCCATCAGGAATTTATACACACTGATACTTACTTTTATAAGATCCCCCTGCACTTTCTCTTCTCCAGGCTCTCCTCATCTGAAGGATGCTTTAGTCCTGTAATCATCTTAGTGACACTTAGTTGGACTTGCTCCAGTATGTCCATGTCTCTTACACTGAGGATCCCAGAAGTGGACCCAGCATTCCAGGTGCGGCCTCATCAGTGTTGAGGAGAGAGGAAAGATCACCTCCTTCAGCCTTTTGGCAACATTTTTCTTAACGCAGCCCAGGAGACTGTTGGCTGCCTTTGCCATGAGGTTGCATTGCTGGGTCATGATCAGCTTGTTGTCCATCAGGGCTACAAGGTCCTTCTCTTGCAGAGCTGCACTCCAGCTGGTTGGCCTCCAGCATCTCATGGTGCAGATTAACCTTGCAGACAAAGCCTAAGACCTGTAATAATGTGTACTATCACTCTTGAATTGCAAAGACATAATTTACTTGGCTTATATCAGAACATTTTCGTATAATCACTTCTTGTGGTATTGACACCCAAAATAAAATACTTGAATGTGTTGCTCTTTGGCAGACTTCCTGTCTTCTCTCGTAGAAACAATTGAACAAAATTTGAGTCAGACATTTTCTCCTGAAGAATTAATGTTCTGTTTTTTTACAATAAGTGAACCATAACATCTACTGTAATTTTTACAGGAATAATAAATGTCTGTACTAATTTTCAGGGGACCTTTTGCAGTAGGTTCTCTACTTCCCACTTCATACTTTTCCTGTGCATTTCTTTGAGAATTCTTGTTCAAATGTTATCGGTGTTTTGCCTACTGTGAAGAAGGCAACGTAGTAAGAGCTATTTATAAATAGACTAGAGCGATATATAGATAAAATGTCTTTTCCCCTAAAAGCTGTGGAGCTGAGTAGCACAGGCTGTAAAGTACAGGTTACCTCTAAAAGTGTGTGCAAAATCTAGAATAAAAGGTATAAATTTGTGCTTTTGCAAATGATTCAGATGACTAGGTACTTATGATAGAGCAAAACTGGTTTCAGTAACCTGAATCTGAACTTAGAGTTTTAGTTTAAAATCAGTATGTCAAATTATATCCAGAATAAAAAATAATTGATGCAGATAAAATTCCATCTTCATGCTGATGTAACTCAACCCCCAAACTCTGTTTAGCTTTGTTCTGTGGTATTTGAAGCTTCCATGTGGTCTGAAAATTACTGTGCTTCATTAATTCCATCTGAAGATGATTGAGCAGTTAGATTTCTGTAGATGGAATAATGCATAAAAGCAACTTCTTGATATGTTATGGACTGCACGGGTGCAGTTTTGGCTAGTATGCCCCTCTGGACATCTATAAGCAGCTGAGAATCCAATAAAGATCTCTAAATTATGGGCATTATCTAGTTGATTGAAGGAGCTTATTCTACTTACTGCTCTGCCAGCCAGCCAGTGTAACATCTGATATTTAAACTCATTATCTGTGTATCTGAAACAGTTTGCTTGTGTCATAGCTTAAATAGAAGTTAATGTAATCATCTGCTCTGTCTGTGTTTGAAATGAGGATGGTGTGCTAGAGACGATAAGCCCATTTGCTCTCAGGTTTCTTAAAAAATGAAGCATCTGTCTCTACTTGCTATTGACTTCAAGTCGATTTGACCTAGAAAAGTAGGTGTTTCAAAGCTATAGAAGCCATCACGTATGTTGTAGTTAGAAGATGCAGAAAGTACTCTGCTTACTGAAAAGTTCTTGGCAATCTCTGAAAAATATTATAGGCTGGAGGAAGAATTACGCAGTTGAGAAGCAAAGGAATTTTAAAATGTCAGAGAGTTAGTTTTTTTTGTCCTTAAGAATTATTTAATGAGTTGACTTTTGAACGCAATAAAAGATTCATTTCAGATACAGCTGTAGAGGCTCTGAATGCTACTGTGAGTGTTCAGGCTACTTAGTAGGAGGCTCCAGGAGGTCTTTAAAACCAGTCTGGTTCAGAGATTTTTAAACCAGTTAGGTGATATACTCTATTTGGTGTAAGGAGCCAATTAAAAGGTGTGTAAAGCAGACTGAAGCCAAGTTTTCTGTTGCTGTCTGTAAAAGCAGCAAATCAGTCAGAGTAACGCAGGAATAAAGGATTTTCAGCGATAGAATCAGGGTTGTGCTAATATTGGTTACTGGTGCTGGAATGTGGGAGACAGAAAAGGTTATTGCCTGATGATGTTAGCGGAAAGTCATATCTTCAAATTATGCCTGACATAATTTTCCAATGAAAGGGCATAGTTTAGAAACCATCGTTAGCTTCCTAACCAATCCCTTCAGGCTAGGAAGCCATTGAGGGTTGGTTACTCTACACCTCCAAACCCTTTTTTATCCCTTTGCTTGAGAACAAGTCAGCTCTGATAGTGTCTACTGACAGTATTACTTAGGATGTTGAAAGCTTTACAGACTGTGCATTGCATAAAATAACACAGTACTGATAGTACTTGTCATGCTTCATGATCTCTTTAAACAGCTCATCTTTCTTAGGCAACCAGATCTTTCTAAACAGTTCATCATTATTTGGCAACCGGAATAACCAGCTAGAACTCTCGCTGAAGGGGGTTGCAGTCCCTGCTCTTTGATGAGGAGCAGCCAGTACGTATAGCTGTTGTGAAGGAAATGGAACTGCTGAAGACATACCCACAAATTCCCAAATGAATGATTTTTTGAATGAATCCCAAATAAATTAATTTTTTTCTATGAAAAGCTGACTTTCATATACAGTGCAGATTGCCTAAAAGAGGTGGTTGGCCTAATAGCTAATATTGAAGAGATACTCGTTACATTGGAGTATTCACGTATGTCTTTTTTGTGATACTTGGGTGTAGGGAATGATTAAATTCTAGGAAGTTTTTCAGATGCAAGGAGGGATGTTCCCTGCTAATAGCTCACCAATTGCTGAGCTATTGGCAATTTATCTATTAGATTGGGGTAGTTCTTGAGTATTGGTGAATAACTAGGATGAAGTTACACAGTAGGCCTGACTGGGTCTACTGACTTTCATTGCCAGAAGGGCCAGTCCTACTTCTCATATCCCCTCTCCAGGTTGTATAGTCCCACACCCTCTCATGGATTGGCTCTGCTAGTTGTCTGACTGTAAGCTAACTTGATCAACAGGCAGAAAACTGGCTAGGTTAGTTTCTGTCAGTTAAGCGTGAAAACCGGTTGCCTTGTGACCAGGCAAGTACCAGGGCCATTGCCAGGAAGAGGAATGGGAGTGCTTGCTTGGAAGAGAAATTAGTAACCTGCCTCGTCCAGTGGCTGCAAGCTGTTAGATCAATACAAGCTGTATCATGCCATTGCTTCCTAAGATTTGTTTGTAATTTTGGGTTGAACCGCAGTTTCTCTTCATAGGCTGTTTGTGATTCAGTTTATTTCTCTCTTCTCTCCTCCCCTTCCCGTGCCCTCTCTTGTAGAAACGAGTAACTAATTAGTCTATTCCTTCTACAAAAGGCCCTTGCTACCAAGGGTGGACTTGAAGAGGATGTGCAGAGTTCTTGTTTAGAAATAGCATAGTAGAGAAAGAAAAAAGAACATTACCTATAGTGTTTATTCAGGGACAATATAGGAGGATCTTGGAAAATGTAATTTTCAGGAATTTTGTAGCTTGGAAATGTTGCAAGGTATTGTGCCTAATTAAATATACTAGCAAGAGTCCTGAACCTGCATTTTTTCTGCGCAATAACAGCAAACAAGTCAGACTGTTCAGGTCAGACTGGAAAACCAAGAGGTCGTTGAGCCTGAAATTTGTGTCTCTCAAGAATGAAGTAAGAGACTTAAAAAACCTTTGTCTCAGTTTTAAGCTGTAAATCAATATTTAATTGTAAAACAAGATCTATTTAACAATATATGTTGAAGAAGTAGTAGGTGTTCCTGTGATGGCCTGTCACATTTCCTCGTCTGCTAAGGCGAAGCTTATAGGTGCAGTGTGTCATCCATTCAGAGAAGTGGAAGCTACTGTGGGAAGCTTTCTAAGAAGTATAATTGCATCTAGAAAGAAGAGTCTGTTAAATTATTTTCCACATGCTGCTGACAGAGGGGAAAAAGGCACTTATGGAACTGAAGTGATGGGGGAAAGGAACAAAAGATAGAATCCAAGAGGACAGTGTCCTGTGTACGACCCTGGTTCTTAACAAATTAACTCATTTTTCCATGTTGAGGATGATGCATCTGTTTTCTGCAGTCTTTTTATTAGATCATGGAGGATTACTTACATCTCTCAGTTTTCAAGATTTATATATTCCCTTGTACCCAGGAAATCTCAGAAATTTCCTAGTAGGAATACGTTGCTGACAGTTGATGGTCTGGCTTGTTAGTCTTTTCATCTGTGACAATTAAGTTGGGAAAATGGGCATCCAAACTTTACTCATATTTTGAAATTTTTAGTGCTAAGCATTCCCTTTTATACTTGGAATTTTATGTAATGATAGAAAATATACACTACTTGTTTTAATAAGATAAAATAGCTGTTCAAATGGTTGTGTCCCTTTAAGGACATTGAAAACAAGTTCTTGAATCAAGAGTGCTTTGGATTTTTTTCTTAAACCAGGATTCTTTCAGACATACCAACAGAGGGAGTTAAGCAATCTCTAAAATATTGTGGTTGTGCTTCATAAGATCAGAAGTGAGGAAGAGAAAAGCCAGACTGAATTGAGAGCGAGCAGGTATTAGACTTGGAAGGTGCAGCAGCCTTTGTGGTGATGGATGTGGATCCAATACTTGTTCACAGCATCGTGCTGCTGTATGAGAGGAGAGGTGCCAGGTGCCTTGCATGGCTTACTGTAATGCTTCCTGTTAATGTTTTGGACTTTTGCAGACTCCTTGTATAAGGCATTCCAGCATAATTTTGAAATAATTGTTGAATCTGTCATACTGAATTATCTGTATTCATCTCTTAAATTCTAAATTAATAGTGATAGTAGAGAACAGCCTCTGCAGGATTTTTTTTTCCCCTGTGAAAGAAGCCTTATTTTCCCTTTACAGAAAAGCAGAGGTCCATTGATACCTATCAGATATGTTAGATAGTCCTTTTGTGATGGTTTTTGAATTACACTTCCTCCTTTTACATAGCTACAAATACAGTAATCAAATGAAAAGTTGCGACTAAATCAAAACCATTCACCTTCTAGTGAGTCTTAAGTCTGGAGAATTGGTTCCTCAAACTTTGAGTAGCAAGGGGTTTCTTCGGTTGCCAGGGATGGGCATGTTATTGTATGTGAAAAAACCTAGCACTTCCTGATTCTTCTGCTGCCTCTTGCTCACCTTGCCTTGATACTAGAAACCTTGCGGAAGCTGTGAAAGTCTGACTGCTCTGCGGCTGCTATCATGGAGTCTATTTTTAACTAATTTTTTTCTACCTTGCTACTGCTTCTAGAACCATTTCAAGTAAAATCAGGCCTGTTCAGGCCTTCCACCTTCATGAAGAGAATTAGAGATGTATTTTTGCGTAGTCTTCTACAGTTGCTTTTTAAAATTATTATTTTATTTTTAATTTTGTAGTACTGTAAACTTTTCACCATTCCTAAGGATTTGTCTACAACCTTCCTGCAGGAGATGACTAATTCAGAAACTAGGTAATATATGCTAAGACATTTCAACCCAGATGGATGGTGAGGTGAAGGATAATAACGATATTTTGTTCAGGAAAACATCAGTGGATTGGGAGTGTTACTGTGTTTGAGTATGTTAATAC
This sequence comes from Pterocles orientalis, assembly GCA_011057875.1. Classification (NCBI taxonomy): domain Eukaryota; kingdom Metazoa; phylum Chordata; class Aves; order Pterocliformes; family Pteroclidae; genus Pterocles; species Pterocles orientalis. Next base: position 7,817 of record WKFP01014006.1, on the reverse strand, counting down.
TTTCCAGGCTCCTGCTACCTCTTGGTGACCTTGCTTTGATGCTTGAGGTCTGAAGTTGCACTTGCCACAGTAATTGATTGATTGCTAATAGCCAGAATGATTAGCGTCAGATTCGTCTGTGTAGTTGGAGAAGGGGACTCAGCAAAGTGACTTGTAATGGACTTGTATGGGATTGATAGGCTCTGTGGCATCCTTGGCAGTGTTTGTTCTTGCAGGTGCTGTCACCTCATTTGCCCTTTGTGTCAGTCAACTATCTGCTACCAGATTCACTTCCAGTATCTCCCAGTTTGTGTTTTGTTTTTCCAGTTCTGAGCTTAGAGCATAAATAGTAGACCAAGAATGTTTACTTTCTTTAGAATAGCTGGAATAGCCATTCAATAATACCATTCCAGTGTTGCCTGCTGTCTCTGTCCACAAAGCCTCATGTGCCTTCATGAGAGGTTATAGAATTAATCAACTTGGAGGAGTTCAGTACTTAATAGAATTTCTGCTTTATTTTCAGGCTATCTGTAAGATTCTATAAGAGACAATAAAATTAATATTCTTAAACAGAATATGACAAACAATTGTCAAAGCTTGAAAGTATTTTTACTATACTTTGATGCAAAGTTCTTACTGTTAGCGAGATAATCTGATTGGGGTGATGCACCAAGAAGAAGGAAAGGAAAGGGAGTAAGTCAAGTTTTCCCATGGAGCACTGTGTTTCATTGAATAATTATGCAAACTTGATCAAGACACAGTCCAACAGAAATATCTTTAGCTGTTCAAAAATCAGAAATTTAGCAAAAATAATGGGATTTCTAAGGGTGTATAAAACCAGCCTTCTCATTTGGGGCTTTTTGAGTGTACATTTTAAAATGTTTTCCTGATAATAGATAGGATTATGAGTCACTGGTCTATTCTATAAAAAGAGAGAGAACACAAGCAGAAGGAAATGGGACATGCATTTTTACAGGCTCCTTCTTCCTTCCCTTTTGTTTATATGTCAGCTGAATTTTCATGTAATAACAATTCCTGTAGTTGTGGTCTTAAAACAGACACTAAATATTGCAAAAATTGTGATGAACTGTGACAGCTGAGTTTTGTATTTAGATTCTAGAATAGTATGTATTTAAAAATCTATATAATTTTTAAATTTCATGTGTTACATAGTGAATTGAGAAGTAGAAGAACCAGCTGAATCTGTTGACAGAGTTCAGAATGGTGTACTTCTCATTCATAGTTTCATGCACTTCAGTTTCAGATTTGATTTGCTCATTGGTGTGCTTCGAATGATAGACTGTTTAGTGTATTGTTTGGCAGCATGTACTGACTCTGGAGCATGCCAGCAGTTTTGGCATTAGGCTGCTAGGGAAAGGACTTCTTGTAGCTTGGTCATTTCAAAGCTTCAGTGTTTAGACTGTCATTACACTTTTGCTATGAAATGGGTTATCTAGATGGAGTAGTGTTCCAGTTCTTATCTTACTAGAACACATTGAATATAAATACCTAATTTTGGTGTAAATGTTCAGTGTTGTACTCTTGGTTATGTATTGTAGAGTCAGCAATTTTATGAGTGTTAACGACCTTTTTAGAAAAAGAACTCTGCCAGGATGCAGATTCTACCAGCAAGCAGGGGTTACTTTTTTTTTTTGAGAACTTTGTGCAAAAGCACATCTTCTCCTGTTAACCTGTAGTGTTTCAACTTCTAAGAAAATATGCTTCATTTTTAAAAATGGTATTATTTAGATATACAGTGGTGTAGATGCTTTGTCATGACTGTTAAAAAGATCTTCAACTTTAATCCTGCTTTAACTGTATTATCTGGGGAAAAAAATGTGATCTGGGAAAACATTAAATCTCTCAAGTGGCCTTTGAAATATTTCTTGCCATTTTGAAATGAAACACTTCTATAAAGTGATTTGTATGGTCACTTGTGTGACTTGCATAGTTAGTACTAGTAGTGAAAAGTTTTCAAGAAGAATATGAAAGTATTCTTCATTGCCGTGTCTTGGGAGTAGTAGGAGTCAGTTATGTGCTTTTTGCAGAAGAAAAAAAAAAGAAAAAAAATCATTATATCTTCTATAAATTGGCAGCACATAGACTTTACAATTGTTTTGAAATCATAACTTTTATAAGGAAAAGTGCTTGAATAATTTTGCATAACCTGTTCCCTGTAATTATAAACAAAGTTTTTTGGAGGATGAGGGGTAGTGATATACATTATGGACTCATTTTTAAAGAAGTTGAATTCTTGTTTCCTATTTATGATTTTTTAAAAAATGACATTATCTGTTCAGTGATGAATTATTACTCAAAATTTATATGGCAGCCCAGTAGTTGAAGTAATTTGGTATCTCATTACAATTTTGTAGACTAAGCATGTTCTGGTAGAAACTTAAGATTTAATTATTTTTTAGATGGAAAAATAAATCTTGCATCTATTCTCATTAACATTTAAAAAATATTATTCCAGCTGCGTTGGGGTAGAGGAGCACCATGCTGTTGACATTGATCTGTACCATTGTCCCGACTGTGCAATTCTCCATGGACCTTCTCTGAGTAAGTGTGGGTTATTCAAATTTTATTTACAATTTCAATATGTTTTCTCTCCATGTACAATTGGAAAAGACTGTTCAGAAGAATACTAAAGATTAGTTTGATTATTTAGAAGATACAGGTTCTATGTGACTGACTCTGAACTGATAAAAAAAATCCCACAAAACAAACCATCCTGAAAGATTCCTAAATCTGGAGATGCAGACAGAATAAAATATAAACCACCACTATAGATTAGAGGAATCAAAGTGCTCAGAGCTAGAAGAAAACAATCTGGACTTGACAGAGAGTGAGAGAATGAAAATTAGGGAATCATTGTCTGGAAAAAAAAATCTAGAAGATGGCTTAAGGTTCCTTTGTTTTAATCATCAAAATTCTAATCCCAAGGAAGGCAATGTTGAAGAAATGTAGGCGTTAGATGTCTTACCTTTTTGGATGATTGTAGGCTGTATGCCATAACAGTCCAGTGAAATCTGACAATATGAACTTCCTGTACTGGTTTTCTTTTTTTTGTGTTTTTTGTTTGTTTGTTTTTTGTATTTATGTCCTTGAGAGTTACGTAGCTCCAAGTTTCAGGTGTCTGATTTATAATCAAGTTTCCACCAAGTTTCTCATGCGATTTCATGAGTTGCCAGAAGGGACTGTCAAACAGAGCAGCAAGAGAGACCTCTTTGGTTTTCCTTTCAGTAGATAAATTCGCTGTGGAGATCTGCATTGGAAAGATGGAACAGTTTTTGTCTTTGTGTAACTATTGGAAGGACACTGCTTTATCTGACCATCTAGATTTTTCCCCCATGACTTCTGTTCTTTAAAGGAAACAATGTAAAAATGGATTTCACCTTTGCAACAATGAGTTAGGTTGCTATGTTCAGACCTGAAAAAAGTGTATATGCACTATGTCTCTTTAACTTCCAAGCACTGAGTCATGGTAATTTGTTTTTTCTAATGTGTTTTTTTTTTTTTTTTTAATTTGAAGACCACATAATGATTTATAGTCAGCAGTGACTTAAGATCTGGAATCTTTTCAATGCTGAATTTACTTTGCCATTTAGAAATAAGCATAAAACCACTGCACCCTCACTGATAGTCTTGTGGAGTATGAACAAAGTGATAAAGTATCGCTTACTGATGTAATTAATATATGCTGCATGATATGTATCTTGTATACTATGTGAGTTCATGGTTACCTACTTTTAGATTGGGGACTAAAAAGTAAGATAAATGCTGTTTTACATACTTGTAGTTTTTAGTGTTCCGGTTGTCATTTTCAGTTAAAAATCTGCATGTCTCTCCTGTAAATCAGAATACAAGTGACAGCCGTTTCTTTCCCCACATTTCTGACTGGTTTTTTTTATGTGGAATAGAGGGACTAGGAGGAGGAGTAGAAGGGGGGTCATATCAGGCTTTCAGAATAATGGATGACTAAATTTGAAACTTTTTTTTTTCTTCTTGATTTGGGAGAACTAATATGCTTCACGGTGATGCCTGTGAATAACCTTTTTTGTAATGCAGAGGCTGCAAGTGCTAATGCCAGCTCTGTCTCACCTGCAGCAATTTGACAGTGAGATAAGAGGGATTTGTGTGTTGGAAGTCTTTTCAAAAAGACAAGAATCTATGGTAAAAATTATCCTCATTACTTCATGTTGCCTTAAATAAGTAGATAATTTGGTAGAAGCTTCAGACATGTCACTTATCAACCCAAGCAGAGGTGATATGTTGAAATGTCTTCACCTGGAATTTTATTAATTGCTCTCAGCTAAACTGTCAGATTCAGATATATGATAGTTTGTGGTTTGGGCTCTGCTTAATGTTTGGAGAGACTGAGAATGTCTCATGACTTCAAGTGTTGCAGCAGTGCTCCAAAGTGCTTCAATCATATTAAGTTGTATATGTAAGTAAAAAAAGCATCTTTATTTACAGCTTGGTATTCTAAAATCCCTTTATCTAAATAATATTTGAAAGAGGTAAAAATTAATGTTTGATTTAAGAGGGCAAGTTACCTGTGATTCCAGCAGGCACTGGTGTATATAGTGTATATAGTCTCATCTAATCAAATGACATAGTGCAAAGAATTTATTAACAATATAAAAGAAACACATACTAAGTACTACCAAATGGATGGTTACTTTCAGTATCCTACAAAATTAATTATCTAAAAGTTCCAATTATGAACATAAAGCTTCTGCATCAATTTATTTTTTTATTTCAAAGAAAAATAAACCCTCCTGTTGATTTGGAAGAGCAACAATTTTACAAGACCTTTAGTAAGCAGCCATGTGTATAAAATGCTAAATAATTAATCCTTTAATCCTAAATAATTAAAAAAGTGATATTAAAAAATAGTAGTACATTATGGAGTTTTCTTAGCTTATTTGGTTTAGAGTCTTTGTATTATATGTTGTTACTTTCAAAGTTTTCTCGGTGATCCTTAAGTCTGAAAGTAGTCTGTTTGCGTGAATGCTGGGAGTCAGGTCTGCCACCAGCCTCTGGAATCCTGAACTTTAAAGAACACAAGGTACAGTAAATGTTAACAGGACTTTGGTTGTCAGGACATGACTTTCTTAATCTGGTTTTACCTCCTCAAATTTTGTAAATGCCCTCCCACCTGTTTTTTTTTGACTGTGGTGGTAATGCCCTTGTTTGATCTGAGCTGACAATATGAGACGATGTACCAGGCCATAGTGGTGTTCTATGATGTACTGTGTGCTCCTCAGAATTTGCTCTTCTTTCTATGCTAACATTTCTCTTGCCTTTTTGGTCACTGGGAATCACCTAAAGGACTACTTAGAAGACTTGGGGCTTCATTGTGTATATATATGTATGCGTCTTGATGGTCGGTCCATGTTTGAAGTCTAGCATGTGACATCTGAGACAAACAAACTAACGGTGTGAGAAGGCAAGGAATAGTGTTTGCCTAAAGTAGGTACAGTAAGTGGCCCGCTGTTTTGAGTGTTCTGAGGAATGCAATTTAAAAGTAGCTTTTTGCTTACTTCTAATGAAAACTTCCAGCTCACTCCTTTCCTTTCTCAACCCCCCTGCAGCTATCTAATGTACTTTTAGTGTGTATGTTTTTAGTGTGGTCACTGCCTCAGTTTTCAGGAACAGCAAGGGTAAACACTAGTGCCTTCTACAAGTTTGGAGTGATTGGGAGGGGGAAGGTATATGCATTTAAATTTACATAGTTGTTTGTGGTTTTTGTTTTAATTTGAACATGAGGATCCATTCAGTTACATTATTTTTCTTGCAGCTGTTCTTGTAATATATTATGGGATTATAAAAGCTCTAGAATTAAGAGATACATAAGAAGAAAAGGTTGTCATTACTGTTTTTTTTTTTTCTTCAGTGTTCTCTTACTTGTGGAAGGATGGTGTACATTGCCAAGTACTAAGTAAAGCAAAAGAACGACTTAATTTCTAGTTTTTAAGTGTTGGAAAAGCAGATTTCTAAAAGTTGGTTTTGTGCTGTAAAATCTCTTGAGCAGCTGTATCATACTACAATTTTAATGAGTTGTTGTAACAACAATGAATTTATGAGAAACTACTCTATTGCAAATTAGTATTAAACACTAATTTCTTGTATTATTATTTATGACCGAGAAAATAACTTTGAAAACTTAATAAAGCTGGCTTCATTATTTATGAAGTTTTACTGTATTTGGATAGTTGGCTCTTTGAGCAGACTCTTCAACACTGGTTTTCAGGTTAGCAAGTAGTTATAAATGTCTGTTTATTCTCTTAAATGTCTTCTAAAGGCTACATTTTGTCACTTCTGTAGGAAACAGCTTCTCAGTAGGAATAATTACGTCTTATGTGTTATGACTATAAGAAAGATGTCAGTTATATAACCAACTGTTTTTTTTTCTGGAGAAGTAGCATTTTTTTTTTCTTTTTAGAAGCTTCTTTTTTTTGTCCTCTTAGATCCTCAGCTTCCTGCTACTGCTAGCTGTGTTTTCAGTATTGCTAGCACTTTTTTTAGATTTTGGGTGCATCATGACTTTGGTAAACTTAAGGATGAGCTCTTCCATAAAGTTCAGTTTTGTATTAATACAGTTGGTTAGCTGGTTGTCGTATTTATGTTGCAGGCTGTTTTTGTATATGCCTCTAGAACACCATTTGAGTTGACAAGTAACAGTAGGTTTTCCCTCTTCTATGTTTCCTCAGCAGATGTAACTAAATTTCTGCTTAGTATTAGTTAAATTATAGTTCTGGTCTCAGTAAATCTTCTTGGGGCAGTCTTCCAGTAGCAACTATCTAATGCTGTGGAGCAGAGTTTGGCTTTTTTTAGGAAAAACTGAAATGCAACCTAAAAATTACTATGCCCTTAGTATGTTTCTTAGTGTGGAAAGTTATATGTTGTTAAGTCAATAGAAAGGTAGGAAGTACAACACTGTTGGAATTTCTTTCCCAGACAATGAGATGGCAGTTGTTTTTTGCTGAGGCACCTGTTGGGAATTTAAAGGGCTTCTCAGCCTGTTAAATGTTTGAGGACAAGAGATACACATTTAATTGTATAAACAGAAAGTGTTCCAAAGTGCATTTTGCTAGCAAACAGATGATACAACCAAGTGCTTCCTTTCAAAGCAGAAGACTTGTGTTCTGTAGAAGTGAAGATATGAAATGAGTGGTTGATTAAGATGAATTAATGAAATATCTGTTACAAAGTAATTTCTCATGAAATAACGCATATTTGAGGACAGGCAGGAAGTTCACCATGATATTGTAAGTCACTTTGTCCTCTTTTCACTGGAGGCCGAAAAAATAAAATGGGGAGGCTGCATACAACTTAGTGTTCTAAAATACAGCCTTTCAATCTATAAGTGGGCCTTATAAAAAAGAAGACCACTTTTTATCAAGGCCTGTAGTGACAGAAAAAGAGATAATAGTTTTAAACTGAAAGAGGGTAGATTTAGATGGGATCTAAGGAAGAAATTTTTTACAATGAGGGTGGTGAGGCACTGGAACAGGTTGCCCAGAGAAGTTGTGGATACCCCCTTGTGATGGGTTGGCCCTTGGCTGGGGGCCAAACCACACACACCCGCTCACACAGTCCCTGCCCCCACCCAATGATAGGGGAGAGAATTAAAGAGGTAAATGGCAAAGAGGACTCGTGGGTTGAGATAAGGACAATTTAATTACTAAACTACAATAATATTAGAAATAATACTATATACAAAGATGCAATGTGATACACAGTGATACTGCCCCTCCCCACCTGATGACCAAAGGCCCAGCCCACTCCCAGCCAATGGCCCCGCAGGCGGGAGAGAATAGGTGATACAC